>BJCM01210701.1:0-13433 GCA_018326385.1 Flaveria bidentis
CGGTAATGGCAGTGGTGGTGATGGAGGGGGAATAAAGGGTTGTGAAGAGGATGAAGGGAGAGAATGAGTATGTGTAAGTAACAATTTAAGTCCAAGGGTATTTTTGTCTTTTTGCATACACTTAACAGAAAAGTTAGATGAGAGTTAGTGTCTTGGACTTGACTGTAACATATTTTAAACCACAGTGGTTAATCGGACGTTTTTAAACTATTGGATGAAAAGCGTTATAACCACCAAACCACAGGGACGAAAAGCGTAATTTACTCAATAAAATATTATAATTATGCATAAAATCAAACATTTTTGGATGAAAATGGCAACGTAATCCAAACCTTGAGGAGACAAATACAAGAAAAAACATTTTTGGATGAAAATGGTAAATGTAACCAAACCACAGGGAGGAAAATGGCAATTCACTCTAAATAATAAATCAAATAACTAATAACTCATAAATGAGTTAAGCTCGAGCCCTTTAAAAAATTATTCAAGAGTCGAGCCTGAGCTTGAAAATTTTCCTATAAGCCAAGCTCAAGCTTTGGATATAAAGCTCAAAACGAGCCCATCACAAGCTCTGTTAAGGTAAACGAGCCCACCTTGAGCTAGGGTCGTTTTACAATCCTAGTTTGAGTGCTTTTTTTCAAAACTTACTCACAGCAACCTATCTGCCAGCACATAATACTCACCTCTTGTATACTAAAAGATATTTGTTCCTGTCAGGTCTTTAACAAAATGCAAGATCTAAGATTAGCAAGAAAAGAAGTTGATTGTCATTAACTCGTTAAGTGTCACATTCATTCAAATACTTACATGTATTGTGAATCTTACCATATTAGAGAGAAGTTATTGATTATCTTACCAATTGCAATTAAGAAGAGGTCATTAATGGTGAGTACCAAGTGTAATCAGGGAGAAGTCATTAGTGATCTCCAACAGCTTAGAGAGAATTTACACAAGATAATCTCTACCTATTCTTAAAGAGAAGATAGTAAAAAATAACAATTGCTTCAAGACCAAGTGTGGATATATATCTATTCGAGCCATTCTATATCCCTCTATGTGTGGTGATATACTTCTAAATAACCTATCTTTATACTTACTGTTTCATTCTTGGGGAATTGTTCAAAGAATTTTGAAAGCAATCAGTCTTGAAACAAAAATAACATAAGTTTAGAGAGTAAAGCATTATCCAAATTTATTAAACCATAAATATGTTATGATGGGCAAACCTGCAACCATGCTCGTTTAGTGCTTTGCATGACATCTTGAATTGTAAATAAGCGACCACGAACTGCTTCTTGTTCCTCAAGCATTTGTCTTGTACTTTTCCGTATTCCCTCAAGCAATGTTTTGGTTGCATTTCCTCTCAAGTGTTGGAGAAATTCAAATACTATTTCTTCCCTTGCATGCAAAGACCATTTGACTCGAATAACCTTCCAAAATAAAATTCTATGAAACTAAAGTTGGCATTGACTTTATGTAAGTCAACAAAGATTCAAATATAACAAACCTGTTGTGATAATCTTTTGATTTCTTGGTTGAGTATTATAATGAAAAGGTTCAAATCTTCATTGCTTCTCCTATTTGAACATACAACATTGTTAAGCGCTTATGTTGGCCCATGCATGCACATTATCATTAGTGTCTTTCAGTTAAATAATATGTTGGATATTAGTACCACCAAACACGTAAGCACCAAGCAGATATTAAATATTCCTTAAAATACTCTGATTACTTTAGCTGATTATGGGTTTCTGTACTCATGCTTAGTCGTGAATTTGAGATTGTGTTAACAAAAAAATATGCCTTAAAATTCTAGGTGTGAGAACGTATCCAGAATAGCTGAATGTTTAGACTATATTATATATGTAGTACGGTAGTACCTGTTAATGAACTTCAGTTCCACTTCATCAGCTTCCCCAAATATGGACTTCCGAAATAATCTGTGTTTTATATATTTTAATATCCTATAAATAAATACAAACAGAAAAGAATATCAGCTAAATTCAAAAACAATATATATATCAGCTGACCTGTCATCCCATCGTGCAAGCCGGCTGGCTAAGAGTGCTATAACTTCATGAACTGTCCGTGGAATATTATTACCACCAGCAAAAAGAAGTTCCTATGTAAAGAAGAATCTGATAAGCTGAAAATAAATAAACAAACTAACTTAAAAATCAATGGCAAATCGGACAGAACCTGAACTTCTATGACACCCAATACATTTAAACTTGGTGTAACCCCTTTCTGGTGCAATGCGGTTATTAAAAAATTCTGTGCTTGCCATGAACGAAGGACAACAGGCACATCATCTTCATTTTTATGCGGGTCACCAACTGATTGACCCAGAAGTTCAAACACCAGACCTCCAGCAACTCTGACAGGAACCTAAGCAAGATTTAACCAAAATCAGACATTTTACAGTGGGATCTCAAAAATGAAAACAGCTAATGTACCTCATATAAAAGGTGTTTCATTCGCTCGCTTATGAGCCGACTTTCATCTCTCAAAGCAATACTAATTGCAGGATGCAACCATGACGCATTACTAAGCCATGAATTAATGTGTGAATGGCCTGCAGCCACATGGCACCACCATACAGGTCCAGCCGGCCGCTCCCAGTAGGGAGCAGCTAGATCTGCTATCGTTAGGTCCTCGTCATCATCCATGAAATCATACTGCTGTGACGTCCAGTCAGCATGAATCTGCACTGATTCAATAAGCTCAGATATTCTGGCCCACCCAATTGGGACCCAATGGCTCACATCCAGTTTTCCCATCATATCCTCACTCCTGCTTTCCAGATTAGTCGGTTCTGATGAATAACCATCATCCTTTTTATGCATGTTATGACTATATGCCTGATGAGTTGAATGGAGTTTTGTGTTTAACTTTGACCTAACTGATCTTCTTTGACCTTTAACATACTCAAAAGCACATAAGAGTCCATCTGTCCAGAGCTCACTACCTGATACAGCTTCCTTCTTGTAATGATTCTTGTACTGTTCCCTCTTTTCATCAGACATACATTGGTCGAATCGTATTCCTTCCATACTGGTTTTTCACATCAGACAAGACACTAAACAGCAACAAATCAAAAGAATAACCTGTAAATCTAATTTAGTTTCAGATTTCAGGTTTCCGTAAGTACAGATTTCATTGATCTATACCGTCTTCATATTCTCACTGTTTTCTATATGTATATAGTTTAATCGACCTAAACTTCTTATAAATTTTGCATAACCAAATCACACAATTAGAAAATGTTCTTCACGAATTTCAACTTACGCAGCTCCGATTATTCAAAATTATGCAAATGTATCAGCAACAAAATTGAATGACGTGAATTATGAAGTTCGCTAATCAGATAATCAAAACCTTTTCATACGTTTCTACCGATTAATTGCAGAAACAATCAATTGCTTAAACCCTACACAAAAGGAAAGTAGCTTTCTACCGAATAATTGCAGATGTGTGTAAACTGTAGACTGTGAAATACTGAAATGGGATGCTAACTGACCTTATTTAGGCAAAGGAAGAGAGATTGTCGCCGGAGGTGATGGTCGGAGAATGTAGTCCGGCGTCCGGTTGTTCGCCGGAAGTGATTCCGGTGGTCGGAGTAACGACGATGGGCCAATATACGCACTACTACTAACAGAACTCTAGAAGTGTAGACTGTAGTGGCCATAAAGCAAACCCCTAAAAGTTCTTTTTCTTTTGAATATATGCCATTGATATATTTATTATTTGTAACGATAAACACACTCTTCTTTATGATTAGCTTACTCTTAGAATCGCAACATATGTATTCTTATTCCATAAATACATACACACACTCTTACTTTACTGTTAAAATCATAACACATAATATTTTTCGGGACAAGAATGTACAATATATGTTTTAATATACCATATACATTACAAAGTTTCTTATTTTCTATCTTTTGAGTTACATGTAAACTATTTAAATTCATATACGAGAACTGGTTTATACATCGGCGTACGTTGCACTTGTAAGATGATTGTTGGGCTCAAAATGGGTGTTCGGTTGCGGCTGCTGACCGACAACGGTAGCCTCGCAAATACAACTGATACCACTCCACCAATATCATCACGCCTTAAAACGGAAACAACAATAGTCTCAGATGAGTAATTAATAAACCGAAGGAAACCGAAAATAGTAACATGATACCACTAGAGAACACGAAACCAACAATAAGACTAAGATGAGGTTTTTCTCATCATCATACACTAAATCTCCATCATTTCAAGCTATGGACAGTTTAACCCAAACGCGAAGATGGTCGTAGTAAATTACGCACAAATACCATGTGTCTAACCAGAGTACCAAACCAAGGACCAGACGGGCATTGCAAACGGGGTGACCAGACAACCAAGCCGGAGCACCAAGCAACCAAACCGAAGCACCAAACACATGACATGCAATCACCAATCAAACCGTAATGCCAACGAAACGGGAGGTGAAGAGACGGCGGCCAAGCCAAGCGGCCATCGTCGCCGGCACCACAAACAATAGCATCCATGATTTACTTTTTACTACTGGAATCGTCGACAACAAGAGACGACAACCAAGTTGGAGTGGTGACCGCCTCCGTCATCTCCGGTAGCACTGAACATCGATGAACCGACGGATGGCCGCACGGGAGGCATGCAGGCGGCAACCAAGCCGAAACAACCACCGTTGCCGCCGTCACCGGCAACACCAAACATAGAGCCCGTCTTCTAACAGATCCGTCAGTCTCAACCTTGACAAATCTGAGCGGCGCCGCCCCAACACGACGACCACTGCCCCAATACGATAACGCCTGCTCAAAGCCATAGGGTTGTACCCCCATGCATCACTAGTGGAACACAAAGGACCAAACATAAATCTTTAGAAAAGACCTATGACCCATGTCTAAATCCCCCATAAAATCATATTCCTCCCCTTGGTTTTTCATAGTATGTAATAATCAAATTTTTAATCCATATAAAAGTCATACAGAAGTTCTAAATGATTTACAAACATTAGTTATCTATATAATTTGCGAGTGTTAGCTACAGTAATTATACCAATTATACCAACAGGCTAAGTGAGTTCAGCAATCACATTAACAAGTCGACATTGCTGAAGACAAGAGTCAAAGTCACTCATAATTTTAAAGAAACTACGACGACCAAAATGTAATAAACTTTGCAGGGACCGTAGAGAGAGGGAGGCGCCTGTGAGAGAGATATTGGTTCTTGTGACATGGCTCCATCTACGAACTCATACATTGGAATGCTAAGGTAAAAAGGGGGTCAACAACACAAGCACAAAAAAATAAACCCATGAAATAAACGAAGTCCACTAACCACAATCATTGAATATTCCTAC
Source organism: Flaveria bidentis (assembly GCA_018326385.1). Classification (NCBI taxonomy): domain Eukaryota; kingdom Viridiplantae; phylum Streptophyta; class Magnoliopsida; order Asterales; family Asteraceae; genus Flaveria; species Flaveria bidentis. The sequence continues at coordinate 5,378 of BJCM01210701.1, forward strand.
GTTACATTAGTGCCTAAACTCAACCGTGAAAGACCTACACAACCTCTCAACACACAAACACGACCCTGAAAAAACTTGATTGGGTACCAAACCATTAGTACCCGTTTTGCCACAGCTGTTGTGACTGCAGTTTCGGTTGTCCCTGGGACCCACCGTCCCTAAGGTTCTGTTGTAGCTGGTGTTCCTGTGATAGTCCTGTTTGTGACTGGAAGAAATCTGGATAGTTAAGAGCCCCACCACCATAACTCTGTGAAGGCTGCTGACCTTGCCTGAACCCACTTGGCTGCTGCTGCTGGTTCTGACCCTGCTGCAAGCTGTAATATGCACTGGATGGAACCGCTGGCATTGTCCGTGAACCAGCTCCATGAACCCAGAGTGGAGAGTTCTCGTTCTGGCAAAGTTTCAAGAACACAGGTTATAAAAAGATAATCTTTAGGGATTGCAGCCATTTATCAATATGTTAATTTGGTAACCAACTATTGTTCTGTTATGAAAGTGAGAGTTTGTTGCTATAGTTGCCATACCATGCGATTAACCATAACATTTAGTGTAGTTAAAAAATAGTAAGCAAAATCAAAGGAGTGTAGTATACCTGCTGGAGAGAGAGCAAGTGACTGTGGTCTTTATAATGTGCATTCAACACATCATCAAAGCTTAATGTAGATCCTGTAGGACCCGCAGGTTGCGGAACCTGGTAATTTCCAGAAATTGCTGTTGAATTACTAAACGAACCATAACCAGAAGCAACGGAAGCAGACTGAGGCAAGCTGCTGACAGAAAGGCTATTTTTATACTGAGGGAGCATGGCTGCTAGTTGCTGATGATACGTGTTATTTCCAGCAAATGTGGGTTGAAAACCAGATGGCATATACGTATAATTTTGGGGCAACATTGGGTACCCAATCATGTTGCCAAACAGTCCCAAAGGAAGAGTAGGTTGTGAGTAAGGGTTCATAGTAAGGTGTTGTGGACCAGCAGGTCCTGTAGCAAGAGGTTGTGGTGGACCTGGTGGTTGAGCTGATGAAAGCGTTACATTCTTCAAAGACTGATTACAAAAGTTACATTTATCAAAGTTTGTAACAGAAATAATAAGGTTCGGTAATTTGGTTTTAAGCGGTAGGCAGTAGGCACAATACCTCAGCGATAGATATAGTTGGATCACTGATGGAAGACGTTGAGTTGGCATACCTAGAAGGCAACGATTGACTAACTGAAAATTGCGAGTATGGCAGATCAGATTCTCTCACAGGATTACCATTTGCTGCAGCCTGCTGCAGAATAGTCGAAGAAAAGATTAACATGATTTAACATGTACTAAAAAATTTGCATTTTAAACAATCAATTGTAGACCTCATTACCATGTCATTCAAAAAGGGAGTAGGAATTTGACTGCCAAGTGTCGCTTCAAATGTATGAGCATGTGCCGATGGAGGAAAACCATATTGACTTTGACTGCCATGTGTCACTTCAGGGTCCTCTTGTTTCAATACTGAAGTTTGTGAAGGAGAAGGTAACTCATAATTCTCTGCTCCCATTATATTTCTTGCAGGTCTGTCATCATAATACTCAAGATTTCTGCAAAGAGAAGTTATATGAGAATAAATAACTTAAAAAATGACAAGTGACTTTATAAAGATATCATACGTGGTTTCTGAATGTTCAACAGATGAAGGTCTAGAGAACCCAGTATTTATATTTATATTAGCACCAAAGCTTCCAAAAGATAAGTGTGAGCAATCAGCAGTGTTGACTTGCAGATGCTTTGGAATTACTAAAGAAGGGACATCCTCTTCAGGTTGTACCACGTCCTCCTCTTCTTGTACACTAAACTTTTGCATATTTGCACTCACAGATGATAAAGATGCATCTACTTCTTCAACTAAAACAAGAGAGTAACAAATATTAGTTGCTATTGTCCCACTAATTTGCAACTCTTTTTGAGGTCATGTATCATACTTAAAATTAATTACCTTCATTGTGCTCATAAGGGCCGTCATCATAGAAAGGTTCAGGCACAGAAGCAGGACCCACATGGTTCTCAGTTTGATCTTCAGAAGAACTTTCATCTTCTTCAGACTCAACCTCATTGGTTTCATGATCCACGTACTTGTTGGTTCTATCAAATGATAAGTTTGACTGACCATAAGTCAACCCAGATTCTGCTTGTCGCTGGTCACTTGAAGGCCAATCATTATCAGGTGAAACATGATCATATTCAGGATGTATTTCTGGAATAATGTTCCGATTGATGCTCTGTTGAGAAGGGTTTGAAGTGGTGTAACTACTGCTGTTTTGTGGTCTACCCATTTTGACTATCTCAGCCATTGATTTTTGACCAGGACCACCCAACCATGCAGGTTGATATCCAGAACTTGGCTGTGAAACTGATGCACCATCAGTAGCAGTGGCAGTCGATGATTCGTTTTCGTGCCCAATTGAACCACTGTAATAGCAAACAGATAAAAAGCTCAAAACTAATATTCTTAAATTAGATGCCTTAAATCATTTAAATTAAAGGGCTCAAATCAACTAACCTGTAAGCTGGAGGATGCCAGTTTGCACTACGAGGACCAACTCTAGACGCTGGTGTGGTTGAAATTGTTGAAGAACTAATTCCGTTTTCCCTCTTGTATGTAGGCTTTCCTTGAAATTCACTAGACTCTAAAAAATCAATGTGTAAGAGTTCATCTAGAAATCAATCTGCGATTATTTATCAAAAAAAAAAAATATATATATATATATATAACATTTTAGATGTTTACCAGACGAGTTGAAATGGGTAGGAGGCCCATTATGTCCACTTCTAACCCCGCGCTTTGAAATGCTATTACCACCACGAGGTCTGGATTCAATTGTATTCTTCAACTGGATGCAAACAAAACCAATATGAACTATTCATAGTTTAGATGTATGAATAACATCAGCAGTAAACTGAAATATTAAGAAAAACTATATACATAAAAATTACAGGCAAAGCAAATAAAAAATAAATTCTATAATTTATTTTAGCGTTGTACCTTTTTCTTATCTCGTTTGCTCTTCACCTCGTGAAAATGATCTAGTCAATTAATAAACTTTGGATTAGAACTTATTTAAAATAAACAGAATCTTAAAGTATAGTTCAGATAAAGGCTAAATCAGACTAAATATGACATCTTTTCAATCTGATATTAAAACAACATTAGAATAAGAAGCATGTTTACTGTTTAGTAATTCACAAGGCTAAGTTGAAATTTCTCTGCACATATGTTGTATCATAAGATAAAAGTAATTTAGCCATTGTTTAAAGAACAACACTGGTTGCGAGTGTTACTTGAGTTACAAGAAAATAGACATCATATCCACAAAACAATTTCTAGTTGCATCACTTACTTGAGATACAAGAAAATAACCATCATCAACCCACACAGCCAATTACTGTTGCATCACTCACTTGAGATACAAGAAAAATAACCCTTTTACAACCACAAAGACAATTACTAGTTTCATTACTTACTTGAGATAGAAGAAAATAACCCTCATAGACCCACAAAGGCAATTAATAGTTGCATCACTTTAGATACATAAAACTAACCCTCATAACCCCACAAAGGCAATTACCAGTTGTATCATTTACTTCATATACAAGAAAATAACCCTCATAACCCCACAAAGGCAACTGCCAGTTGCGTTACTTACTTCGAATACAATAAAATAACCGTCACAGACCCACAAAGACAATTACTTGTAAAGAAAATAACCCTCATAGACCCACAAAGACAATTACTATTAAAGAAAATAACCCTGATAGACCCACAATGCAATTACTAGTTGCATTACTTATTCGAGTTAATGAAAGCAACCCTCATATACCCATAAAGGCAATAACTAGTTGCATCAGTTACTTGAGATGCAAAAAAATAACCCTCATAGACCCACAAAGGCAATTACTAGTTGCACCTCATACTTCAGATACAAGAAATTAACCCTCATAACCCCACAAAGGCTATTACTAGTTGCATTACCTACTTGAAATACAAGAAAATAACACTCATAACCCACAAAGTTTGAGATACAATAAAATAAGTAAATAACCCACATAATTTTCTACTAGTTCCTCAAGAAACTAAAACAGATAACAAAAGATACAAATCATCAAAGATTCAAACAATTATGGCTTCAAGCATAATAAAAAAAGCATCAAACAAACACAGTAAGTAAAAAAAAAATAAAGCCCTAGAAATCAGAAATTATAAAGACGATCGATTTCTTCATTCCAATAAACATCCCCATTCTCCTCAACCAAATATTCAATCATCAATCACCTCCAAAACAACCCAAACCAAGAACCCACTTAAATTTTCTTCAATTCTCGCAAAGCCACATCCCAATTCACCAAATTAGGTCACCAAATCAACCCAAAACTAATAACAACAACAACAACAATCAGACTCACCTTGCGACAACAGGCGATTAACGGCCTCATTAGGGTCCATACTACAATCTTTAAGGGCGGAGTAGACCTCAGCCTCTGTAGCACCGTTCACAATCTCCTTCAGACTAAGAACAATCTTCCTACACGCCGGTGGTATCCCGTCGCCATTACTCCCTCCTCCGCCTCTGCTACCCATGATTCTGTTGTTATCGGATCTAACGCCGCCGTGCCGCCGTCGTCGTCGTCTGCCACCGGTGCCGGAGTGGAGTTCGTGTGAGTATAAGAAGGTTTGTTTTTGTGTCTCTTGTTTGAAAACGAAAATGAAAAGTGAAAAGCTTCTGTTTGTGTTTGTATCTATCTTCTTGATTCTTTTTTACTTTTGTTTTTTTGGATACATTGTTTGAGGACACGTATGTCTTATTTAATACATCCATCACTTTCAGGTAATGTTGTTGAAACCGGATTGGACCGGGAGGTTTGATCACGAATTGGTGTCTGATCCGGTCCGGTCTAGTATGAATCGTTTTGAAGTGGTCGAATTGGCCGGTTCGTCTCGAACCGCTGGTCAGACCGGAAAACCGGACCGGTTGGGACTAGTTTTTGAGGTTTTTTTTATAATTTTAATGGGTAAAAATGGGGTGTTAAACCATAAATTAGTACGTCGGATATAAAAATATAGTTAAATTTTATATATAACTATAAAAAAAATATATAAATCATATATAAATTACTTATATTTTTTACATATATAAATATAATTAAAATATAGTTAAATCCGGTCCAATCGGTCCGACCGGTCCGACCACCAAACCAGTAAGACGTCTGGTTCGATGTCTGATCCGGTTCTGAAAACATTGTAATGTTTTCAGGTAACATATTACATATATGTAACATTAATGATTAGGGTGAAAATTAAAGGTGTAAATTTCTTATACAAACCCAAACTCAATCGAAAAAAAAAGTTTTAGGTTGAGAAAACAACCTGTTTAAAGACGGATTGGGTTTGGGTTGATCTTTTTAAAAAACAGGTCTCGTGAGCTTGTTTTAAATGTTTATTATAAGTATTTTAATATTTGTATTACTATATTATTTTTAGGTCTTTTTCTCGGTTTAAACTTTTAGTTTAATACTTAAATTTCAAACTTCATTTTAAAATTTTAAAAAATTATTTGTTATCAAAACGAATATTTGAAACTTGATAACCATAACATCTGACATCTTGTTATATATGCAATTTAAAGTAGTACTTTGATATTAAATTATTATTAATTATTTTAACATTTTTTAAAATAGATTAAATAGGTCATGTTCAGGCTATATGAGTTTATGTAGGTTCAAGTTATGGTTGAAGTTTTGACATGAATATGAGCTACGTGCGGGTTCGATATTCCAACGCGTCAACCTGACACGATTGACACCCTTAACGTAAATAAGCCAAGTCACTCGTGAACTCAAGATCGACCAGTAAAAGCTCTAGTCGAGTTGAGTCAAGCTTAATTAGTTTGTATAAGATGTTACGCTTAATTGTAAGTTTGTTTAATAAATGAGACTAAGCCCACATATTTGTTTGTCTTTTTTAATAATAAGATAAAAATATTAATAATATAAAGTCAAATAAAATTATAATAATCGAAACTATTACTTGCCGATAACAATCCACACTAACATTAGTGACACTTTGCTTTTATTATCTAGAATGATTCATATAACATAATCATTAAATATTTACATTTGATTTTCATTTTATTTTACTTACAATGATTATAAACAAAATAAAAAACAAACAAGTGAGATTGAAGAATAAATACAAATCAAATACAATATATGATAATTATGTTATGAGATTATCAATAATAATAAAAATGAATGTTAATTAATACTATGATTTATCCTCGATTAATAGACAATATTTTTATTATTAAAATGGTATTGAACTATCACAAAAGGCCACTCTAATAGTTTGGAACTTTGCCGTTAGAGTTTCTCTAACATCTACAATGACATCAAATCAAACATTATACAAAAAACATGTGTGCTCTATTCGGTATAACCCAAAGCATCATCAAAACCGAAACATAAATTTTACTATTAGAAATGGCCTAAGTAGATTATTGACAAACAAATTTAGCAAATGATTACATATGAAAACTACTGTCATTAGATAGTTCATAGCTTAATAACCCATAAATAATCTATCATTTTGTGTGGTAATCCATTCAAACTACAATGTATTTGTTGTGTGTTGATCAAAACCACACACAAACTTCTTTTCCACTTAGACATCTTAATTAAACATCTAGAGATATATATTATTAATCAACCTCATTTGTTTCGATTTCAAATGAAAGAGTGGTAGCTTGGTAAAAGTGTGAAGAAAGTATTTTTTGTTTGAGGTAAAGTAGATAATCTTTATAATCTGATAACAGAGTAACTCGAGAAGACATGTAGAGTAGCTCGAGAGGGTACGTAGAGCAATTCGAGAGAACACGTGTCAAAATCATATTCATTCTAATCAAAATTTTCACGCTTATATCTTGTATTAAATATTTACCTCAAATACTATTAATATTATTGAACATTTTTTCAGACTAAAAAAGTTTTTTAGATTAATTAAGAAAGAGTTTATTAATGTTATTTCTAAATAAATAATTTTTTATAAATTAAAATATATTTTTCTAAACATCAGTTTTTAAAAATATACGAAATATTTTAAAATTGATGTTTTTAAAAAGTAAATTTATTAAAAACCAAAAATTATTAAGAGTTAGAACAAGAAAATTTTTAAGACTGATATTTTTATACGGTTCGTTTTAAAACAAAATGTTGTTTTTTGCGGATTTTTTAAAAAAATAAATTTTTAAAAAGTAAATATAATTATTTTATTATGTATAATCCTTACTCATCTGTAGTTTTAACCATATCATATCTTAGAATATTGTTTTATATTTAATAAAATTTTATTATATTAATAATTTATTTATTAAACACGTGTATACACGAGTTTACTAAATCTAGTATCTTATATTAAGGATAACATAATTAAGAACCTAGATGCGTGTGTCGATTATTTTCATATTTTATATAAGTTTTATGCAACTTTTGTTGAACTCGTGGCCATGCTATGATTTGTAAGTCAGAAAAGATGGAAGATAATAAATGATTATTGTAACACCCGGTTATTTTAAAAAGACAAAAAATAAAGAATAAAATAAAGAAAAGTAATAAAGTCCAAGTGGAAGGACTAAAAGTGTCCAAAAGGACAAATCTTTGAAAAGTTGGTGTAAAGGTGGGCATGGCCGCCCACCCTCCCTTCACATCACCATTTTCTTTCGGTTTTAAAGAGAGAGAGCAGAAGAACTCTCGGCTGAAGAAAAGAAGAAGAAGAGAGATCGAATTCAAGGTAAGAATTCGTGGTTTTTAAGTGTTTATGACGGTTTTTATCCCGGTTATATGCTTATGTGCTTATATGCTTGTGTGTGTGCTCGGGTGTGTGTGTTTGGTGGTGTTTTTAGGTGTTTGAACTCAGTTGCAAAGGGTTAGAAAGGAAGAAACACCCAAGTTGCACCAGGTGAGTTCTAGACCCCGGTTTCTACTTGTTTTGAACATCTTTGGGGCTGAAAATGTATTAAAATGGTTTTACAA
>BJCM01210702.1:0-19576 GCA_018326385.1 Flaveria bidentis
CATGAGTTGGTGAAAAGGTCTATGCTTTTGGTAACTGTACATTGAGGTCTTGAGTCTGTAACTTTCTACGTCATGTACTTTATCCTTTTTGTAATATATTAGGATGTGAGCTATGGCATGTTATAGTCACAAGTCAAAAGGCAATCTGCCTTTTGACTCTATAATTGATTTTGTTTTGTGTCTAGTCAATTGTATCCAGCTGGCCTTGAAAGTATGGCCAACTATAGGATGTAGTATATGTATCTCAAGTACTTGTAACTTTCCTTTATGTTTTGTAACACCTGTAATAGAACTTGAGAAAGCAATATACTACAATCTTGAAAACCATCTCCTTGTGTATATTGTTCTCTTGTTCTGTCTCTTACTTGTGTTCTTTGTATCATCTATTGTGGTTAATCCAGTCTTACTGTTTGATTAAATTAAGTTAATCTTCTCTTTATGTTGTTGTGTTGTAAGTGACCATCCTTCACCGGTCATGCAATAGCATTCATTGTTCATTCATCTGTAATCATTAACAAATTTTAATTAAATTCTCTTGAAAAATCTTGTTCGTTTACTTATTGTGTTGATATCATTCTGTTATTCATAATTAATATTTATTCAGTTTGATATTTATTAATTAAACAATGGTTAATGATCATTCCACAATCATTATCTTTTTTGCAATCTAACACTAATAATTCCTGATTGCGATCATTGAATTCATATTATCTCACTAGTTATATAGTGTTTCAAGAGTTATATTTCATGGCTTTGAATTTTAAAAATTTTCAAAATAAAAATCATATGTTTAAATAAATGATATAACCAATGAAAGAAAAGTTTAAAAAATATTTTAAAGAGTTACCACCTGTTTTTACTTGTGTCACTATTATAAACCCATTTTTAAATATCCGGGGGTTGAATGTTTGATAGACAAGATAATTGAAAATTTGGATATACATGACGAAAACCCTAATTTTTTAACAAAGCAAAAAATGTTGTTAATAAGTGTTTGAACAAAATTCATAATTTTTATTTAAATAGATACGGTCCTAACGTAACATAACCACACAAAGAGAATCAACCTCATGTTCCGGTACCTCTGTTAGATACCTGATTTTGACAATGTTAAATGTTGTTCAGGATATGGCAGCTAAACGACATAGGGGTAATACTCCAACAAGCGAGCTCGGTTAATATAGTGAAACATATTTTATTTTCACTATGACTACCGAAAATTATCGTGCATTTGATATTTTGACTTTATGTAAAGGAATGGAATACCAATTTCTAATTCTTTCCATTATGAACCATGATTTACTAAGCGTTCAAACTTTTATAGTACCTTCGGAATCTACTTTTTCTCTTAGTGGCATAGTAATATCATTAACGGGAACAAGACTAATTCCAGAGATGATGGAGATGTGCATTTGTTTAAAGGATCATTTAGACATGATGGATCGCATACAAGATCAAACAAGCCTTGAAAACGAAATTGCACTCGAAGCTATAGTAAACGATGAAGAGGTAGAAGGAGTATCTTCTCGTATATCCGACGAATAATTATCATTTGATAAATTCTCTCGTAGAAAATAAATAGTAGACGAAAACTTAAATAAAAGTTTTATGTTATTTTTGTTGATTCATTTATGTATCTTTGAAGTTTTTTAAATAAATAAATGATAAATTTGATGTTTATTTAATATTGTTATAGAAATACATGATGATGAATCTGATGTTTACTCAAAAATAATAAATGAATAATAATAAATGAATAATAATAAAGATAATAACAATAATAATACACACACAAGAAAAAGAAAAAAACCTGGGCATTGTATCCGGTTTTGGACCCGACCTAAATCCTACCCTAACCGAGTATATCGGGTAGGGTTTTGCAGATGGTGAATCCGACCTGGGTTCATATCTGGGTTCACCAATACCCCATTGGACCCAACCCGGGTTGTACCTGGTTTCGGTTACGACCGAATACTCCATTTGTGCACCTCCACCCATAGATTCATGATGAAATGGTTGGTTTTTATAGAAACTACTCTAATAGGCCTAACAAATCACCATTGACACAGGTTCCCGGTCTGATCGGTCAGTCCGGTTCAGTCGTGAAAACATTGCATATATCCACAAATGGCAAGACATATTCACCTCCCTTATCACTTTGCAGAATTTTGATTTTCTTGTTCAACGCCCAACTTTATTCTTATATAAGACGAACTTGTTTATTTCTTCATCCTTACTCTTAAGTAAGTACATATAACAATATCTTGTATTATCGTCAATAAATTGATCAAAATATATATTTCCACCTCTTATGGGTGCAACTTTTAAATCACACACATCAGTGTGGATTATATCAAGCGATTCACTAGTTATTATGACCGATTTATGTTTTTATTTGTTGTTGTTATTGTTATTGTGTAAATTTGACTTCTACACACATAGTGTCCTTTAACTTTGAACGATTTTTAAATTTGGAATGCTATTTAAATTTATTAAGTGTTTCATCGTTTGAAATTTCACAGGACTAAAACGTGCATGTCAATTAATATTTTTAGATAACTCAAATATGTAAGTAGAAGTATTAGCCTTGTCATTCATATTATTTTTCACAAACTTTAGACTTAATTTAAACATAAAAACAAGGTGATAAGATAGAATAACATCTTCTGTTGTCATATGTTAAAGTGCAATCCCGAAAACTTTTTGGGTTTTTTTGTGTGGTTCGCAACCATTGTTGTAGTTTGATTATCAACTATTGACATCACGGAAGAGGAAGAAGTATTTATAGCCATTTTCCCAAAGCTTGTAATAAAAACAAGTTAAATTTAGAAATTATAAGTAGTTAAATACAAATTAGAACCAACAAACGGTCAATGTTTTGGAGACAGGATCGGACCGGTTTTGGTATTTTTTTGGGTTTTAATGGGTAAAAACGGGATGTTAAACCATAAATTAGTATGTTGGATATACAAATATAGTTAAATTTTATATATAACTATAAAATACATATATCAAACATACATAAATTACTTATATTTAATTACATATATAAATATAGTTAAAGCCGGTCCAACCGGTCCGACCACCAAATCAGTAAGACGTCCGGTTCGATGTCCGATCCAGTTCTGAAAACATTGCAAGTGGTTCATAATTATAAATCTTGAAAAATATACCAAGTTGTGTCATAACATTAGTTTTTTCTTATGGTTTTACGTGTCCGTTGCAACAAACGGATTTGTGAAATGTCTCAACGTTAGTTTTTTCTATGGTCTTATGTGCCGTTTGCAGATCATAGAAATATAACACAACTTGGTTTTTCCTAAAAACCGGATCGTACTATATTTGAAAAATATCTTATTATAATAACCTTTTAGATTTTGTTTGAGATGATATGCTCAAATTTGCACATTCTTCTTTACTTTCACATTTCATACCTTTGTTTTTCAATAGTTATTAAATATTACTCTAAATTATGATTACCTATCTCCACATACAAACTTCAAACCTAACATGATATTCTCCTAACTTGAAGTTATGATTAGGTTAAACATATTTTGTAGAAGATGACTGAAACTTATTCATGCATAGAAGAATATATTTTGGAGGGAAAAACTTATTAAAGTACACACATATTGTTTTTCATCATTCTACAAATGAAAGTTTTTATTTTATTTATAGGCAACGGAAGGGTGTGATTCCCTTAACAGAACATTTCATCGGTTGTTTTAATAACAACCATAACTAACTAAACTTAGGGTGCAAAATAATAGTACAATAATAACAATAAACTTAGGATTAAGACTTGATTATCTCCATCATGCTCTTTCAGTTTATCCTTTATTGATCTTACATGGGTATCAAATCACATTTTCAAACAAGACTTTATCAATGTGGCAATTTATAGATTCAGAATCAAAGTATGCTCTGTAGTAGAAAGTTTTTGCAACAGTTAAAAACAACTGCTTCAAATCAGGATCAATATCGTCCGATGTGTCACAAAGCACGAGTTGTACAAGTTCTTGCATTTTGGAGTCAATATGATCATAATCCAATGCATTTTTCTCCTAAACACATGTACACAATTTCAGTATAAGGATATATCAACTAAGAGGTGTACATATGTTTCCTTTTTGAGTACCTTAATAGAGAGTTGTTGACACAGCTCATTTGTGACGGATGCTAGTTGTTGGTATTGAGGATGAGATAGTAGTTCCTCATGTAACCATTGACCACTGCTCATGTATATCATTTGAACTACGAGTTCGGCTTCTCCTCCATCTGCATCCATCTTTTGCTTGTTCAACAGCCATGATGTCCACTTATTTTGGTAAAAACAAATCAAAATGAATGAACATGATGAGCTAAATAATATCATTTTAGTGTATTGAATGTGGTGGCGAAGAACTTACAGCATGATGGAGGTGTGAATGGATGTCTATTTCATGAGCTATTAGTGTTTCTAATGAGATTTGTTGGAGAGTTTTATGCAGTGCATTCAATAACATTTGCCAGGGTTTTCTATCTTTTTCTTGGCATTTGGGCTTTGAGAATGCGTCTGCAAACGCTTTCATGTCAGCATTGGTGGACCGGGGTGTGCCAAAGAAGGTGTTGATGATGTCGAGTATCACCACCGTTTTGGCCCAAGCGAATCGCTCATTGCATCTCTCTGGCTCGAATATGCTAGCTGTGGCCTCATAATATGACCATAAGACTTTAGTGTTTGAGTTCTCTTCTTGATTTAGATGTCCATACCATCTGTTTGGAAATTTGGTAAGTTATGAAAATGCAAATGCATTGCATAATCAAAGTGAAATTATAACAAATATGATAGTTCAAACATAAGATAACACACTCTTGTATTTGTTTCCATTCCAACTGATGAATCGCTTGGCAATGATTGTAGTCTAATTTGGCCATCTCAAGATACTTGTTATTGCAAATATTTCCCATCCTGTATTTTATTTGAAAAAGATTACCTTTGACTTTTAGCTATAAAATGAAGTATAAAACAATAAGATGACATATATACAACTATACCTATAAAGTGTTTTCGCAATCCAAACATCGTCTTCACCTCCGTATTGTTCCAAATAATATCTTGCCTCGTGTCTAGGTAAAGTAGCATACCATGGGACATCAAGCACATATCCCACCTGTGCACCAAGTTTAAAAGTCATCTTTGAAGGTAATTGATTTATAAAACAAAACTTTTGGTCACCTTGCATCAACATATTTCTAATGATTGATGGTGGTTAATAACTTAATATACCTCCCCAGGCAAGTCTTTTGTGATGATCCATCTGTCCAAAAGCTGGTTGGTTGATCGTTTTTCCGTCAAGAACTTATGAGAAAATCTCTTCGCATCATTGAGGATTTTCTCTCCAGGAAAAAGCACTTGTGAAGCTCGATATAGATTGAACATCACGGTCACAGTTTCTATCGCTTGTCTAGGATAACACATAAATCGTCCGTCTTTATTAAAGTGATGAAAGGCATCTATCACAACATAAAAAAGATCATTCTGATTAATTATCTGACCAAATATAACATCTATTTTAGTTTTCATTGTTAATGAAACTTACCTGTAGAAATTGGATAACCATTAGTTCTTAAAACCCTAAAAGCCATTGCAGTGTCATCAAGATCTGGTACATTACAATATCTAGCAAATCCAACTCCTTGATCATCCCAATACCTTCAAACATTCACACAATGATATATAGTAATTCATCTATTAAATTTTAATATGTTGGCATTCTAGCACAATCTGTTGATGCCAATACTTTTCAACTCCTTAAATATGAATCAATAGGCATGCTAAAAAATAAGTTTTTATATACCTGTAGATATAGGCAAGACAATCCTTGATCTCGGAACCAAAATAGCGTGCAATTCCAAGGCGTTGCAGGCGGTCAACAATCCAAATTCGCTCGTACATGTCAACAGGGTAAGAATTTGGAACTGCATCAATTGAGTTTTCTGTTTAAGTTGTTATCATATAACATGCATGAGATGAAATTAGATGGATCAATTTTAATATATCTATATAATGGATAATATGTATTACCTCCTCCTTTGAACTTGGATACAAGATTGGTTAAGTATGCAAGACACTTTTGATCTTTGGTTTGCATGAATGCAAAGGCAGTTGATGATGGAGAATATAAAAAGGATCCATTTTCAGATTGAAGTTTAAAAAGCTTGTCCCATTCTAAATCTTTCAGCCCTTCCAAGCTATAAAGCATGATTGTTGGGATCTTGTGAAGTATGTCTTTGGGTATCCTTTCATTACCACATAAAACAAGCGATTATAGAAAGTGAAAAAAACTTAAATATTCTTAGGATTAGAGATGATATACACATATTAGGATTTATTAAGTAGATCTAGTTGTTCAAACTATGGGAGTCATGACATTTAGATTTTTTTCAAACATGCATACATGTTTTTAGAAATTGTAAAAGATGCACATTTTTGTGAATAACTCAAGCCGGAACAACCATAGGCACGATCTGAGGTGAGCCACGGTGGGTTCGGGCTTTGAGTTGAGCCTAGCCTGCTCGTTATTTTTGATGAGATCAAAATACAGACTCTAGCTCAGCTTGTTCGAGCTGGATTGGGAATGAACTTGTTTACTTTTTTCTTTGACTTAATTGTTGAAAAAAATAATAATACGAGATTGATATTTCAAATACTATTATTAAGTTACGATGTTTTTATACATAGTTTTTTCACTAGAAAATGTTAAAATAACGAGCCAATTTTTAAGAGTACCACGAGCTTTTTAAACAGCCCTAAAGGCAACCGACCTTGCGAGCTTCATTTCTTGTTTTTCATAGATCATTTTCAACACGGGAGAATCGGTTGGCACGTTGATTCCAAGTTTATGTGCGAGTTCGATGAGCGAAGGGAAGACTAATTCGAAACCAGGTGTCATGTACTCTTCCTTCTCGTCTCCAAGCTTGTTAATATTATTGTTCACAAATGCCATTCCTGTTTAATAATTTCAAATTAAAAGTAACTTGATAATAGAGATACACAAATATATAGAGTGATGCAGACTGTTGGTACCTTTTTCACACTTATCAGGATGAATCTTCCAAGTTGTTAGCGCGATCACACAAGCCAATGTGTTAAGGAGCCTATCAAAAGCTGAAAACATCAAAGGGTCACCCCACGAGCCATCAGGGAGTTGATGGTTCGCGACCCACTGTAGACTTGATGGGAACTGAGGACCACCACTTGGCTCATCTACATCTTCTATAAGTGCAACCCAAGCCGTGTCATAAGCTGATGGACTTATGTTTCCATCATCCATCAAAATGAAAACTGACTTTATGGATTCAACATACTTCTTTATTGCATGCTGGTTCTCCACAAACTGCAATTCACTATATTGCACTACATCTGCACCACATTATTCAATTAGGATCACAAGTCGAATGGAGACTCGTATGCAACTTGGTGATTTAGTCTTACTCTTATATTCGTGAACTTTATTAGTTTAGATTGAAAATGTTACATAGTTTATTATATTATGGTCACAAATAGCCATGGCAAGGCGCCTATTATTAATCTTATAATTTATATCTATATGTTACGGTTCAATACCTTTGTTGCTTTGCTTGTAGACGGCTTTGCACCTTAAGTTAGAAACTTTTATACCACCTAAAAAATAAAAACAAAGTTATTTATCTAGCAAAATAATTAAAAGGAAATTATAGAAAAGATATTCATATGTTTAGACACAAAACTAGATAATGGAACAAATGAAGATGCTTGTTTAATAGTATTTCTTAAAATCATGTTTAAGTATGCATATCACCCATAAAACGTTAAAGATGGGTCATACAGATATGACCTTGAGGCGGAACAGAATGAGTACTGGTGGTGTAAGAGAACCCGCGGTGAGAAGTGGTGGCGGCTGCGGTGGAAGGAGGTAGTGATATGATAGTCATCATGTAGAGATTAATCATGTTCTTGTTTGCTATTTGTGGCGTGCGTCAACAGTTTAAAGGGATGCAATCAATTGAATTTAAAATGATTAAACAATAATCAACATGTTGCATGGTTAGTAAAATTTGGATTACATGCTAATGGAATCTTAATCCCCCCTGAACACGAACATATTAAAGAAAAGTCAACCTTAACCAATACAATATAATGTAAACTTTTGTTAGACTTTATTATTTAGAAACAACCTTTTATTAAAGAAAACTCAATTATTGCTTAACTACTACCATTTTTTCTTCAGCGAAGTACGTAGCAATAAACAAGTAATTAAAGGGAATCTGATGGTGTAACAAAAGTGACCATGGAAATATTATTAAGTATTATAGAACACTTTTAATGACAAACATATCCGTGGTGAAATAGGGAAACGTTGATGGTTTCAAACGAGAACAATCCAAAATTAACAACCGATTTTGTCATCAATCATCAATAAGAAACTTCAAAGTACGTTTGGGATATACATTCAAGATGAAACTTTGGTCAAGAGCAAAAAGTTCATCTAGAAGAAACAATTTTACGTTTTTAATCCTAACTGATATTTTGTAGGAAAGGTAGTAGACCATCAATTCACAATCAAACAGTACGAAGTATAAGTAGGGGAACATATAATTTAAATTTTTTAAATTTAAATTATTTGCTATATTTTTAAAACTTCTATAGATCCTATCAATCATTTGCTATATTTTTAAAAATCTAACGACCAGCAACTTGTAACTATGACATGAACAAGGGTTTTCTAAATTTAAGTCACATGTTTATAAAATATCTGTGTCGTATGCTATTGGACTTATCTTTCCATTGTCCATGGAGATGAAAATTGACTTAGTCGATTTGACATACTTCTTTACTACATCCTGGTTGTCCATAAATAGCAATTTACTTTGTTAGAAGCACACTTGCACCACATTATTCAATTAGGATGATGGGTCACATGGTGACTCCTATGCGACCCATGAACTTAGTGATCTAGTCGACTCTTAGAATAATAAGCCTTAATACTCTAGCTTGAAGTTGTTCAGACACAATGTATGATATTATGGTCACAAACAACCAAGATAGTGCAAGAGTAAGCTATTGGACTTATTTCACTGAGTCAACTTGAAGAACTATAATTTGACCTTATTTTTAAGTGCGGTTTTTTTTGCCTACACACATTTTTACAAAGAAACTATGCAAGAGTAACAATTACTAATCTTATATAGTTTAAGTCTATTACGGTTTAAATACCTTTGTTGCTATGCTTGTAGAAGGCTTTGCGGGGTAAGTTGGAAACTTTTATACCACCTAAAAAATAGGAACATGTTATGTACTTATTTACCAAAACAAGTAATTAAAAGAAAACCATAAATTAAAAAGGAGGTTAATAGGCATTCATGCTTAGACACAAAACAGTATATTGGAACAATAGAAGATTCTTGTAAACAAATAAAAGGGTTGGTAACAACCGTGATGGGGAACGGGAGGAGTGGTGGTGGTGCGAGAGAACCACAGGTGAAAAGTGTTAGTGGAAGAAGGTGGCGAGATGATAGTCATCATGTCAAGATTAATTAGTGTTCTTGTTTGCATCAATGCTATATAGGGATACAATTAATTGGATTTAAAATGACACATAACTATTAAATTCTAGATTACAAATCTTAGTTCCCTCTTAACACGCAAATGTCAAAGAAAAGATTATAAATAACTAATATTAAATGCGAAATGAAAAATGAAAAGGTAAATAAACGTGCATTAGACTTTATAATTAAAAACAACCTTTTAAAATTTTAATAGAGTAAACTTTATTAATGCTTAATTGACTTTTTTTAACAAAGTACGTAAGTAATAAGGGGGATATCAGTTTCGGGTAAGATCGTTATATAAGGTCGTAGTTTGTAGGTAGCTTGAAACTTGTTTGAAAATAGCTTGAAAACAATTCGTTCGAAATTGCCTCGCTTATAAACGAGTTGTTCCCAAACCAATGTTAGGTCGGATTGTGGGTCGCTCATTAGCTCGCTCGTTGCCTCGATTAAATTAAAACCTAAGTGATAGTTTTTATTAAGTGTAAAACAAATTTATGCTATGTTATTCAAATACACCATATACATATGGTATTTCAATATTTTTTTATGTTAGTTATTTATAAAATGATAAGAATACCATTTCTAAAATCCACAACCACTCCTCATTTTGAACTAGGTACCAAACACTTAACCATAACCGTCTAACATACCACACCCCTAACAACCATCTAACATACCACACCCCTAACAACCATCGTCTGCCGGCCACCACACCTCTGCACCATTACCTGAAACTTTGAAACATATACCACACCTAAACTATAAGTCTCACATTGGTTGAGGGGGATAACAAAACCTTTCTTATAAGAGGGTGAAAACCTTCTCTATCAAGATGCGTTTTGCCTGTACGAGCAACTTTTTGGGTGAAAACAAAATCGTGAGTCCCTGTATGGGCAACACATTGGAGACGAAGTGGAGAATATCTTGGTATGGTTAACATGGGCAGGGACCGGACCGATATGCAAGCAAGGACGTTGGGCTTCGTAAGGGGGTGGAGATGTAAGTCCTACGTCGGTTGAGGGGGAGAACGAAACCTTCCTTTTAAAGGGGTGAAAACCTTCTCTACCAAGACACGTTTTGGCGAGCAATTCATCGGGTGAAAACAAAACCGTGATTCCCTGTATGGGCAACCCGTTGAGTGCGAAACAAAAAATATCTTGGTAAAATTTATGTGGGTTGTTACAAAAACACTACCATCTACCGATAACCATGCCTCTTCATCATTGCCTGAACCCACTTCACAATATGAGTTTATCTCTCTATACTTGTGGGCTTGTGTTCTTTTCAAAGATATAAACCACACTCACATGCGTGATTGACGAAGGGTGTGGATGACGGTGGTAGCGACAACGTCAACTTGATAGAGAGAAGATAACCAAGTTAGGCTTTGGTGGTATCAATTTGGTTCAAGCTATGGTTGTGGTGATGGGTCGGAGATAATGCTAGCGATTTGGTTTAAGTTGCGGTGGTGGTGGTGGCGATTTTGTCTAGTTTGTAATGGTGGTGATAGGGTGGGTGTGGTGGTGGTGATGGTAATATAAAGATGAAATAGTGTGTTTAAGAGAGAGAGAGAGAGAGAGAGAGAGAGCTAGGAAAGGGCAGTGTGGTGGTGGTAATCAGTATGTATGGTGGTGCTAATAGAGAGAGATAGAGAAAGCTAAAGAGAGAGAGAGAGAGAAAGAGATAGAGAGTATGCATGAGATGGGGGGAGGAGGAAGAGAAAGATAGTATAGAGAGTGCAGATTGATGTCTTTTTCCCTCATAGTAGAAAAAATGATATGGTTATATGGGTGGTGGATCCCGCTAAGTTTTTTAGCATTTTAATTTGTAGAGGCTGTTTTGTCTTTTTCACCAAAGTCTTAACAAGAAAACTAATCGTGTTAGTCCTTCGGATGCAAATAGAGACAAAAATAAAATGTTTAGGGACAAGGTGTAATTTTGAAACTTCAGGGATGGGATGGACTGAAGCTGATGTTTGAGGGGTCAACTGAAGCCAAGGAGTGCAAAACAGCTAAACAACTATAGGATGCACTAAAGTTAAATAGCTATACAAAGGTTTCAAGAAGTGCAAAACAACTAAACATCTATGGGATGCACTGAAGCTGATGTTTGAGGGGTCAACTAAAGCCAGGGAGAACAAGAAGGATCTACTGAGGTAGCAGTTTGAAAACTTCACCTTCAAATCAGGTGAAATCATGACTCAACAATACTTCAGGTATGTTGACATTATGGATACTCTAATGGATGTTGGATTGACTCTTGAGAATAGGGACATTGTAAGAAAGTTCATGTCCTCTCTTCCGATACAATAGACACAGTAGTGTGTTGTTATCAAGAGAATTAAGAACCTTAAGACTCTTACTATCACAAAGTTGTTTGGAATTCTTAGTGGATACCAGATGGAGATAAACATGCAAGGTTCATATGGTAACTCTAGCAATCAATTAAGTTCAGCCCTTTATGTGGTTGAAAGGGATAGTATAGAACCATAACATCATCTTATATGCTACCCCAAAAACTCATAAAAGAGTCCATTCATCACCTTCCTCGAGACACTAAGAGAAAGCTACACTCAAGGAAGCACATTTAAAAAGACAAGCTCTTCACAAGCCTTTGTGTCTTTTGATTAAAGCACATGCAACTTTCTTTACGCCCTTGAAGATCTGGATAGTATCCATCTAGATGACTTGGAATACACGGAGATAATTCATCAAATGGCTCTCTTACTCACAGAGCCAAGAAGTTCTACAGGTGGACATAGAGGGAGTTTCCAAGCAATGCAACTAGTGGAATGTTTGGGCTGGACTAAAGCAAAGTAAAATGTTACAACTGTAACCAAATGGGTCACTTTACAAGAGAGTGCAAGTCACCAAGGACAAATGGTGGCCAAGCACAAGCCAGGCCAAACTACACTAAGAGAGCCACCCAGAATGAGAAATCAAAGCAGCAAGCTGCAGTTGCTATTGAAGAAGAAGGCTTTGACTAGAGCTTTCAAGTGGAAGATGCATCTCCAAACCAAGCATTTATGGCTGAACATGATGAAGCAAAGGTATTGGAACATCTCTATACACCTGAATGTATTCCTAAAGTGAATAGATACAGGTCCTACAACTTAGAGATGAGATCTGATCTTGAGTCCTTAAATATCTTAAAATTTGATTTTAGAAGAGCTCGAAATGATTATAAACTAAAGATAGAGGACTTAGAGAAAATCATTTCAACTCTTAAACATGAACATACCAACTATAGGACTCAGATCAAAGATCTCATAACTAAGTTGACTGAATGCTAGGTTGTGCTTGTGATCAGCAAGCCAAGGTAGAAAAATATGTTCTTGAAGAAGTGACCTTCAAAAACATCATATCCTTATCCTTGTATGCAAAATTTTGTTATCAAAGTAAACAGGGACTAGGATCTAGTGAGATAGCTTCTTCATACAAAATCTTGTCTGTAAGATCTCCTAGGTGTGAAACTTGTGAATATGAGTTTTCCCTTATAGACCCCATGACTAAAGAGGATTAAAAAGAGGTATTGAAGGATGCCTCTGAGAAGAGTGAATAAGAGCATTCTAAGAAGGGTTAATACGCTTTTGAAGAGAGTGAGAAGGTTGGAATGATCAAGTCATAAAGGAAGAACTTAATCAGGAAGAGCAAGAGGAAGGAAAAGAAAGCTCAAGAGATCAAGGCCACCTTTAACTCTAAGTAGAAACACGTTTTTATCTCTACAAGTTTTAAGGTGGTTAAGACTGAAGACAAAAACTCAAACTCTAGTACCAGCATTTCTAGTTTATGTCCAACTCATCCCAACACCATGAAAAAGGTTGATCAGTTGTGTACAACTGTTACATAACATGAACCATCCAACTCCAAAGGTAGTTCTCACCCAAAAAGAATTACCATAGCACCTGCAAAGATGAAGATGGAGAAGGAAAGTGATCAAGTTCAGCCTTGCTCACATAAGAAGACTCTTAGGAAGAAGAAAATGTATTGTGTTATGTGTGGTAGTACCTCTCATCTTGATAAGGATTGTCTTTACAATCCAAAAATTACTCTCTACATGACCAAGGAAGAGACTTCTAAGAGTTTGGAAAAGAAGCAAGCTTCAGAAGGAAAGTCTTTTCCTTTCGGGAGCTCCAAAATGAAGAAGAAGACAAGTGGAAAATTACCTTTAGAGGAAAATTTGGTTTCAGAAGAAAGGAATACTTCTGAAGCACTGAAGCCTGATGTAGTGTTAGCAAGATCTTCTGAAGGTCCAGTCATCAAAACTTCCGAAGTATTGAAGGTCAAGTCTAAGACTCCAAAGGTGGTGTGGAAGTCAAAAAAAGACCAAGTGACTGAAAGTTCTTTATCAACATAAGAAAGTTATCCTCAAAACGTGACAATAGGATCTATAACTGTTGCATTGTTTTCAACTTCTTTTGTTGAGCCCAAGACCAATAAGGCTTGAGTTTCCAAATGTAACTAACCATCTCTTTGTGCAGGAACAACTCAAGACAAACAAAAATGTATGAATCATTGACAGTGGTTGTTCCAGGCACATGACAGACAATAGGTCACTACTCCAAAATTTTGAGAGAATTAATGGAGGGATAGTTTCTTTTGGAGGAGATGTTGGTGGTTACAATACAGGAAGGGGCAAGGTCATAAATGGTAAGCTCACCATTAAGAAGGTAAACTTTATCAAGGAGCTGGGATACAATATTTTGAGTAAATCTCAATTTTGTGATTAGAGTCACAATATGCTCTTTACTGAGCATGAATTAACTGTTCTTAGGCCCGAGGTGGTCATTCATCATGAGCATATCTTGCTTAGAGCTCAAGACAAACATAAATGTATGGATCATTAATAGTGGTTGTTCCAGGCACATGACAGGCAATAGGTCACTACTCTAGAAATTTGAGAGAATTGATAGAGGGCTAGTTGGTTTTGGAGGAGATGCTGGTGGTTATATTACAGGAAAAGGCAAGGTCACAAATGGTAAGCTCAGATTTGAGAAGGTAAACTTTTTCAAGGAGTTGGGATACAATCTTTTGAGTGTATCTCAATTTTACGATTAGAGTCACAACATGTTCTTTACTAAGCATGAGTGCATTATTCTTAGGCCCGGGGTGGTCATTCCTCATGAGCACATCTTACTCAGATCCCCCAAGAAAGGGAACATGCATAAGATGGAGTTGCAAGAAACATCTCCATCAGGAGAAGTTTCATGCTTTCTGTCTAAAGCCAATAGTGATGAGTCTTTCCTTTGACATAAAAGAATGTGCCATGTAAACTTTAAAAACATGAATAAATTAATTAAGAATGATTTAGTAACTAGAATGCCAAAGAAGGAGTTTACAAGTGATGATCATTATGTTGCATGCCTGAAAGGGAGCAACATAAGGTATCTCACAAGCCAAAGGAAAGAAAATCCATCACTCCTCCCCTACACTTGTTACATATGGATCTCTTTGTCCCCACCAGTGTAATGAGTTTTACTGTTTGGTAATCACATATGACTTTACTAGATTCACTTGGGTCTTCTTTCATAAAACAAATGATGAGACCTTTGAGATTCTGAAGAATTTCATCTTAAACATTGAGAATCAATATGATCACAAGGTCAAAACCATAAGATGTGATCAATGAACTGAAATCAAGAACCAAATTCTTGATATATTTTGTGATGAAAAGGGTATTTCAAGACAATATAGTAGTCCCAGGACTCCTCAGCAAAATGGTGTTGTTGAGAGGAGAAAAAATACTCATTGAAGTTGCAAGAACTATCTTGTCTGACTCTAAATTGCCCATCACCTTCTGGGAAGAGGCAGTTAACACTACTTGCTATTTGCAAAATAGAGTTTAGTAGTTAAGACATATGGTAAGACTCCTTATGAACTTTGGCATAAGAGGAAACCTTTCATTGATTTTCTCAGGTCATTTGGATGTCCTTGCACCATCTTGAATACCAAAAATCAAATTAACAAGTTTGATGAGAAATCATAAGATGGACATTTTATTGGATACTCTTCCGAAGCCAAGGCTTATAGAGTATACAATCTCAGAACTAGAGTAGTTGAGGAGTCAGCCAATGTGACTTTCAATGACCACACTCCCAGTGTGAAAGGTTCTGGTCATGATTAGCTGTTTGATCTTGATTTAGTTTCTAACTGATTTAACAAATCTTGTGAGCATGTTTCAGGATCTATAGATATACTACTAATAGGAGATCCTGATCCAAGATTTGAGCTGAGAAGACCATCAAGCTACACAACTTCATCTCCAGTTCTAACTAATCCTACAAATGGAGTACCTATTAGTACAACAATAACAGTTCCAACTGATACCTCTAGGGCACCTTCAAATTCCAGCTTAGAGGCATAAAAACTCAGATGAAGGAGCTTCAAATGTGGGAGAAAATGGTGGTGGTGACAGTGATCAAGAATTTCTGATGCTGACAACCACTCCGTTGAAGACAACATCAATGATGTCATAGTGGATCAAGTCTCTCTTGATAAGTGTGTTGTCTGTTGATGTGCTGGAAGAAACTTCAATGCAAGATCAAAATTTCTCTAATTTAGATCTCTCCAAGCAACTTGTTATGATTCCTCAGCTAAGGATCCACAAGTCTTATTCTACCACAAACATCACTGGAGATGTTCATTCAGAGGTAAAAACAAGGGACAAACCCATGATGCAAATGTTTGTCTTAACTCTTGTTTCTTATCCCAGATAGAGCCTAAGAAAATTGAAGAGGCTTTAAAGAATGGAAGTTGGGTTGAAGCTATGCAAGAGGAGCCGCTTCAATTCAAAAGACAGAAGGTTTAGAACCTATGTCCTCTTCCTTATGGGAAGACTACCATAGGAACCAAATGGGTGTTTAGGAATAAGAAGGATGATAGAGGACCTATCTTCAAAAACAAGGCTAGACTAGTTGATGAAGGATACACACAAGAAGAAGGAATTGACTACACAGATATCTTTGCTATTGTTGCAAGACTTGAAGCTATTAGGATATTCTTAGCTTTTGCTACATCTAAGGATTTCAAGGTTTACCAACTTGATGTCAAGTGTGCTTTTCTTTATGGGGTTATTAATGAAGAGGTGTATGTCAGACAACCACCTAAATTTGCAGATTTTGATCATCCTAATTATGTCTCCAGGCTTGATAAAGCTCTTTATGGGTTGCACCAAGCTTCTAGGAAGTGGTATGAGATTTTGTCTCAGTATCTCTGTCAGCATGGCTATAAAAAGGGTACAATAGATGAAACTCTCTTCATAAAAGGAACGTGAAATGACTTAATTCTAGTTCAAGTGTATGTTGATGACATTATCTTCGGGTTAACTAATCGAAAGCTCTGCAAAGACTTTGAGAAGATAATGAAGGATAGATTTGAAATAAGTGCCATGGGAGAACTCAATTTCTTTCTAGGAATTCAAGTGAAGCAACTTGATAGTGACATCTTCATAAGTTAGTCAAAGTATGTACATGACATACTTAAAATATTCAACATGACTGATTGTAAAATTACTAAGACACCCATAGCAAGAAACCACTCCCTTAGACCTGATCTTGAAGGGGAGCATATGGATGAACATCTCTATAGGGCTATGATTGGGTCTCTTATGTACCTCATAGCTAGAAAACTTGATATCATGTTTGCCACATGTATTTATACAAGATATCAAGCCAATCCCAAGATGTCACACCTAGTCACTATCAAAAGAATTTTGAGATATCTTAAAGGTGCCTCAACTCTTGGTCTTTGGTATCCAAAGAATCATGACTTCAATATGTATGAATATATAGATAATGACTATGGTGGTTGTAATATGTCAGTTCCTTGGTGGAAGGATAGTCTCATGGCAATGCGAGAAGCAATCATGTGTCTCTGCATCAACTGTTGAAGTTGAATACATTGCTACTACAAGCTGCTGTGCTCAAGTGCTTTAGATTCAGAATCAAATGCTAGATTATGGATTCAACTTCCAAGAGAATCCTATCCATATAGACAACAACAATGCTATCTCTATCATAAAGAATCTTGTGAAACACTCAAGGACAAAACACATCAATATCATGCATCATTTGATTAGAGATAACTTTAAAAATGGTTTAATCAAACTAGTCAAAGTTAACACAAAAGAATAATATGTTGATCTATTTACCAAAGCTTTTGATGAGCAAAGATTTAAGTATCTTGTATCAACTATTGCGATGACTAACTTTGAGTAGCTTTTTTTAAAACTTAATCATATTATTTCTAAAATTTGTGTGTTCTAGGTTGTCTATTTTTATCACTTTCATAAGCCTTTGCTTACTATGGAAGCATAATTCTACTAAGAAGACATTCCTTAGATTTCTAAAAATTTTGATTTTTTATTCTTTGGAAGATATGCATTTACCTTTGGAAGAAATTTCCAAAATATTTTCTAAAGCTTAACTTTATTCCTAAGTACTTGTATGTTTTCAAGAACAATTTTCTTTCGAAAGCAATTAACTCTCGGAAGCTTTATTAAAACTTCCAAGTCTTAATCTCTTCTGAAGCAAACTTTTCTAAACTCTTAGAATATCTTCTAAAGCTATTTTGGCTTCGGAAGATTTTCATCAAAACTTCTAAAGTCTAATTACCTTTAGAAGATTTTTAGACTTCCAAGAAAACTAATTTTTAGACTTCACCTCCCTGACCATTGATCTTACTCTCTATGAGGATCCTTTGCTTGAGTTTTGGGAGACCTTTCAAGAGGTCGTAATGGATGGGGAGAAGGCACTGTTTGCTACGGTGCAAGGCAGGACAATCATCATCACTCTAGCCATCATTCATAATTATCTTCAGCTAGATGATGAGAAAGGTGAATTGTCCATCCCAAAAGAAGTTGTTAACAACTCCTTTTAGCAGATAGGCTATGAAGGAGATTTCTCTGTAAAGACTTTCAGAAAAGGGAAGGTCTCATCCAAGTAGAAGTACCTGCTTCATGTGGTCATCCACAGCTTGTCGAAAAAGTATGGGCGTGGGACCAGATTCCTAAGGATCTCTTCTTCATAGTGCATAGGATGGTTCAAGGAGTCACGTTCAGGTACTCTGAATTTGTCTATAAAAATTTGCTTGCAAACTTGGACTCAGAGTATTACATGTGTAAGGTTTCATATAAGGCTGATGCAACCCAAAACATCTAAACAGTCTGTACTGCATGCATGCACAAAGTGCTAAAGTAAAATACTTCAGAAGGTTCACATTCTGCATTAGAAAACATTCTAAATGTGAAATCTTCCGAAGTGAAGACCAATATCTTCCGAAGCCAAATATGAAGTCTTCCAAAGCTTTTCAAAGACAAAGTCTTCACAAGCTAATTTGTGAAGACAAATTTCTTCCGAAGACTTTTGAGTACATGCTTTATCTGATGTACTTTTTTACCATAAAGCTGGACCACCATTCTGCTGCAACTCTGTTTGACTCACCAACTTTCACAAGTTGGTGAAAAGGTTCATGCTTTTGGTAAACTGTATATTGAGGTCTTAATCTGTTTCTTTCTACTTGTCACACCCCAACCGACGACAGAATCATTGAGGTGGACAAATGTGAAACGCTTGTTCATAGCACATGGAACTAATAAGTTGAAATAATATTAAATATCATTTTTATTAAACAATACAAGACAATTAAATCATTACATTACAAACATGGTATAAACAACAATATAATATTTTCAATTAAACTAAGTCCAAATCCTATATGAGCACGAAGAGATCCTCAAGTATCAAACTTGAAACATGTTAAAAAATAAAGGGTCAACTTTGAAAGTTGGTGAGTTCCCATAAGTTAGCAAGTTCATAGAACACATATAGTTACAACCAAACCTGTTGGGGATCGACGATCTGGTTTGATCAATTAGGTTATAATATGCAGCGGAATCTTACTAAAATTAGACGAAATTTAAGCAAGAATACTAAGAATATTCAATCAAACAGTGATGGTTATAAAGAGAGAGTTTTCTGCAAAAGATAATATATAAATTTACTCGC
>BJCM01210703.1:0-13953 GCA_018326385.1 Flaveria bidentis
TAAGACATGACATGACTGTTTAAGGCCAAGCTAACATCAACATAGATGGCACAACCTTTCATCCCCTTTGTTAGATGTATGAAATTAACTACAAGTTTAACTCAAGTTATAGACAATTATATGTTTGGTTTGACTATTAGATTGATAGTTTTTCTTTTCAGCTAAATGATATTTGACTTTTTCGAGAGTCGAAGAAAGGTATTATCATCCGGATAATGAAGGCCATGACTGATCTGAACCTATAGGCTAATGATTTTTAAAACAAATAAGAGGAAACTGAAAACAGCCTTTGACTTCAATGAAAGTCAAGGTGAGGCATGAAGCTTACAAGTCTAAATCAATATGCAACTCAAATTGCATTTCTTTTGATCAAATTCTTGAGGTTGATTTCAAATAGAGCTTAAATCAAACTAGTGATCTCAGGCATTGTGTTGCACATTAACGCCTAGGGTGTTAATGGTTGAGTTAGCCTCGTGAGTGGGTTAACGAGTGTGAATAAATTGTGATGAGTCGGTGTACACACATACGATCAATTTGGTTATGATTTTACATAAAATTGAAGGATGTTAAAAGAGGTGAGAGATTTTTTGATAGTAAGATGAGATGAAAAATAATAAAATGAAAGATATGACGTACTCTTAAAATAAAGGTACTTGAGCAACTTGAATTGTGGCATGTAAATCACCCATTTGTTTGGTAGCCTATGGCACCCCTACCCCCACCCCACCCCTTAGTCATTACATCTGTAAATGTTTTAGAGAGAAAAGAAAGGGATATAATTTAAAGCAATGACCTTTCAAGGTTGAAATACTTGAAAATAAAGTAAATACCATCAAAAGAAATGATGCTGTCTTAAGGTGTTACTTTCTTTATATATTTGATTACCAAAAAAATAGTAAAGATTTGTTTATTTTTGCGGCAAATAATTGAAAATAATATATAATAATATAAAATGATCACCAAAAGGCCAAAAATCATCGATTTGTTGTCGTTCACCCATTGGCCAATGAAGCTTTGGAGTTTCCAATTTAATGGCTAATTATGAAACATGTTTATGCAAAGCTAAGATGACCCACTTCACCTATCAATATCACTTTCATTACCAATAATTATTTTTACTTTAATTTGGTATATCATTACACTACCTATATTTAAACTATGACTTTTATATATGATGGTATCAACCTTTTCTTTTTTGTGGAAAAGCAATCTTACATTTTCATAACTCTTTTTGAAAATATTATTTTGTTAAGTGTAATGCATGAACAAAATTATGCTACATAAAGTTGCAACTAAGCAACATCTTATTTTTCTCTTTTAAAAAGTAACCACATTCCTATTTATATGCACATAACATAATTTTCTAAGTTTTTTTTCTTTTTATTTGCATCTCACACACTTATCTACTCATACTTTAAATTATATCAATTTCTTATCTATCTCATGTCAAAATTTTCTTCTAAAAATTTTTACTTCTTACCACTAAGCTACCAACTCAAGTCACATATACAAGTTGATTATTAAGCTTTCAAACCTAAAGGCTCTAAAAATAAAAACTTCCACAAATCTATTAAACTTAAACAAGTTAACAAGTCTCCTCTTTTAAATATGATAGAATCTAGTATAGTTTATTTACTAAACGGTTAAGCTAAAAACGACAAGTATTCTAAACCAGATGAACCTTACAACTTAATACCAAGTTATTTATGTATCAAGGTTGTGTGTCTTTTGATTCGTGTAAGCAAATCATCAATCTTACATGCACACAAGTAAATACTAGTGGTTACTTTTAACTACTTAGACTTTGACTTAGTTGATGAATGAGTCTATTGTTGTGTAGTTTAATCAAATACAAAACTCTTTACTTAAATAATTTTGTAATCTAAAATAAGCAATCACATGTATCAGACTTAAATTATTATATTTATAAGATAATAGGTAACTAATTAATATTTACATATACATAGTTTTTTTGCATATAATGATCGATATCTTATTCTTTTAATTAAAAATGTAAATAGAATATTATGCATACGATATATGTATATTAATCTTTATATACTAAAATATATTGTAAATCAAATACATTGTAAATGTTCTAGTTTGACTTCTAAAATATGATTCGACAGATTTTTATCTTTACTATCACTTTAAAACTTTATAATAAAATAAATGTATTATACCTTTTTAGAATAAATATCTAGATCGACTCATATATTTCCAAACTCTATTCTATGTTACTATCTATGTGTTTTCTATTAATCATACATTTATTGCTATAATCCAAAGTGGTTTATAAAGACAAAATCTACTATCTTTTATGAAAGAATGGCCCCCTTTTTGATATGCAAATCCAGGATTGCCCTCACCACAAACACACACAATGGACCATTCTGTATTATTTAACACTAAGATAAAAAAAGATGAATAGAAAAAAATAGAGCTGAGGATTGGTTTTGATGTCAAATCGATATTCAAGACCACACCTAAAAGGTTCGGGACCGGATTGACTGATTAAGACCGGAAGTTAAGCCTCGATCATGCAGTTTTTAACAAGGAACCGCCTATGGTCTTGTAAAAATTTTTTATTTTAATATTAGTTTCTAATAAAAACACAAAACTATTTCAAAAATAAAATAGTTGTACTAGTTAGAATTAACCAAAAACGCTACTAAAAGTTACTATAACATCTTAGTGTAAGTAAACATGTAACATTATTGTTTATACATGACAAATCTTTTTAGATAGATTTCAAATATACTCGATAAAACGAGATGGTTAGGTTAGACGGGCATTAGGTCAAAATGAGTTAGACATGTCAATTTAGCCTAACCCCTAAAAAGTGGGTCCAAATGGACCATCGGGTTAAGTACTCTTGTTAGGAACCACTTATGTTAGTTCTCATGTTAAACAATAATATTTTAGATATTTGGTTTTATTGTTTATTTAATTACATTATAAATTAACCTGTACATTTTTAATTAAAATACTAAATTAAACTAGAAGGTGCATGTCGCTTTCCATATCTAATATGCTTTAATGGAGTGTTTAATATGTTATCTAAGAGCATATAAACCTTGCTTTAGGGGCCCTTTATGATGAAAGCATACTACTATAACTCAATACCCCCAATAACAAGTCAAGAAAAAGTGAGAGAGGAATCTACTAGGTCTTATCCTATGGGTCAACATGATATTATGGTGTCTTTAATCCAAGTTTAAATTGTTAAATTATTATTTAAGATATATCATATTTAATTTAATATTTGGATTCTTGTTAAAATGGCTTACCTAAAATTTGAAAGCTTGTCCTAAGAAAAAAAGTTTACAAGTATATTAATAAGTGGAATTGGTATGGAGTGGTTCAAGAGAATTAAAATTACAACTTTTGTTTAAATTGATGTTTAGGACGATTTTTTTAAAGTAGCTATTAAATTGTTATTTAGAACGTGTTATATGAACAAGTGGTCTTATATGTACGTTGGCTCCCATGCAATTTAGGTTGTTACATTAGTTGCAAGCGAAACATAATTAAGATTAAACTACACCGTCTCGATGTTAGGATATCATCAATGTTTATCGATAAAAGTATATATAATATACTTGTTAGATGACAATAATGATACAAGAGACAAATGAGAGTATTATTATGAATACTATATAAATAATAACACATATGTAAGATTAAACACTCCATGGATATACACATCAAGTAAACGCCAAAAAAAACATTAACTTGTACCCTTTAACTAATCAACCAACTCGATAAGTGTCTCTCGATCGAGACTCTTCACCCACTAGTGATGGATATGTTTACCCACATTCAAAGAAGTATGCAAACAACTGTCACATCTGAAAACAACAACATTTTACGACTTCGGATATGTTTTTTTTATAGACGTACAATTGTCATATCTAAATAAAAACTAGTCTTGGTTCTTTTTTGTTATGATTAAGAAGCAACTTTAATTGTCTTGCGTATTATTTCACATCTTGATTTATAAACTGCAAATACAAACAAGTAACCTATAAAATTATATGATTATAGCTAAACCTAATACATCAAGATTTTGAAGCCCCACCTAAATCTTCTTCAAAGGTGGTGCATATGTTTATGTAACTTCTATAATTAGTGGTCACATTAAAAGCTAAATAAAGTTAAAGCGCAGAGTTAATACCCCATAAAAAAATCTATGATGGGTTTACAATTTTTAGGTTTAAACCCAACCCATTAATCAAAATTAAAGGCGAGATAAACCTTTTAGTTTGAAATTGACACACCTATCATATTTTATAATCATTATATATATTAAAAATCCATATAGAATATCCAAGTAAGTTCTAATACGTTCCATTACCTGCTCCATAACATCTATATTAAAAAAAGACTTTTAATACACATTACACGTAACAATTTTATATATTTAATAGATATTAAAGTAAAAAAAATAAATAATATGATATAAAGGGTAATGTTGAGGTTGTACCAAAAACTGATTTTAATAGTAAAAGAGATGGGTGTTAGTGAACTGATACATTAGATTAGCAATAATAATATGGGATTAAGGTGAGGCATCATTATCGAAGACTAATCAAGGCAATTAGTCAAAATCTTGAGTCCCTCTAATTGACCATTAAGACCCCACCTAGTTTTCCAACTTCCATGAACAACCAATGTTGGCTATTATTTTATATCACGTTATATTTTATATTATCAATATCTTATAATATATAAAAACATTATGCTATCTTAAGTACGTGTGTGACAAATATTAGATGCATTGCTTATTTAGAATACGAAACACTTCCTAATTTGAAGTGATAAATTCATGGAAGTTATATTTATGGACAAAATTATCAGGATATATGTGGTGTGCTGATATGCGTGTCCACTAACAAAAAAAAATTGTTCTGATACTAGAAGTATCCACTGTCGTTGTTTTCTTGATTAAACTGTCAGTCGATGTATTAGTTGAAATCAAAGCTTTTAAACAAAATTATGTTTATTAACTAAAGCAAGTAGATATATAAAAATTGAAGGTGAATGTGAGTATATATCTAATTCCAACATAACCTACTAAAGTACGTAATTTTTCTTCGTTGGTTAATAAAATTTGTCGGGCAGTGACTCTTCTCAAAAACCAATACAGTCATAAATTATAATAATATGTTAAGTAAACTCCAACATCTAGCTTAATTGTGATTATTTCTAATCAACATATTATAATATGAAACAAAACATGGGGAAAATAAAAGAATGATCATAATCATCGTATTTATAATTTCACTCCACAAGACCTAAAAGTTACATATGCTGTTTATTTCAATAAGTTATTATTATATTTGTATTTTAACAAATACAATTATTACTAGAACGGTAGAACCAAATATTGTTTCAACTATAATAATAACTGTGATTTATGGTCTTTGACAAAAAGAAAAGAATCCATGTTTCGATATTATGGGCTTAGGCTTACATTCAGTCTGAAAAATGGGTAGATAAATCATACACGACTATTGGGTTGCTCAACTGGCCCATATAATAAATTTTCACTGCTCATGTGATCGGCCCAGTTGAAGAAACACACGTATGTTATGTATGCATGCTATCATCGTATTTATTTGCGTAGTATCAAAATCCCACTTGTTGAGTTGCTTCATCATACGCTAGAAGAGTGTCCGCGCAATGCGACGAGATGTCATTTTACATCCGGCACGTGCACTTAATATTTTATTACTCTCTAGTAGTTTTACAAAAGTTTATTATGGTTTTTCTAAGCTAAAATTTAAAACACCAAATAAATGGGTTCTACATGACTACTTGTACATAAATGCACTAACTTATTGTACCTCGTAAAATACATATCTGTTCAGCAAAATATCTACACCAAAACGTTTAAAAAAACACATGTTAAGTTATAGTATCAAAACGTTTTTAAATGTGATAGATTAAAATATATAATTGAAATATTAAACTATATTAAGTATTTTTGGTCTATGGGTAGAATAATATAAAACTTTATGCAAGTATTAGTAAGTGTAAGGTTATTATATAACTAATTGTAAGGAGTAATATGTAAATAATGTTACAAATACTATTTTACCCTCAAAATTAGTTGTATCTTATGTATTGAATAAAGTAATTGTTTTTAATTATATGATATCTTAAAATACCCTTATAAAATACTTTATATATTTTATAGATATGTATGCATACATGGTTTTTCTATATTTAAAACTTATATGCATTGCATATGATAATTTATTACTGATTTGAGCAAATAACTATTTTTATACATTTAATCAAATACATTTTAGTTACAATACATCATTAATGGTTTTAAATGAAAATAAAATTATGCCTAAAAACATAAAAAAAAATCTAATTAAATGCATAAACACAAAATATTAGTTTAAATTCTTTAGGTGTGCAATGATTTTGTACGTTTATATGTGTGTACATGTATACCAACATACTCATGCATAGAATGAACATGATATAGTTATAAAATAAGTTAAATAACTATTAGAAAATATTAAAAGAAGACCTACTGTGTCCTGCAATATTCAAACAGGCAAGAGCCTAAAAAAGTACAAGGGTGGTTATGGCTTGAAAAGCCTACAAGAGTAATGAATTTATAACATTTCGTTTAGGGGATGCATCACACATACTCTACATATATAGGTTATGTAAGTAAGGTGTACCCCTTGAGATGTGCCTCATTTAGTTCAAAAGGTCAGACCATGACACTCGATCCCTTAGCAAAGGGGTATATCATCCAGCCATACACAATCTGTTTACGTGTTACAACTATGTTATCAAAGTTTTATCACAGTAGACATCCATTCCTTTAAATATGGATATAACATGTTGTGTTAACGTATTGTATACCATAAGGATGTTACCTATGTGATCTAAGAAGGATTGCACAAACTGGAACATCAAAAGATTTATATAACAATCTCACCTTTAGAGAATTTTATAAAAGTTAGCATCTTCTTAAAAATAGAGGATATATGTATGTGAAATAAAATGCTTCATTGTCGAGAGGCAGATCGAAAACGAAACCCTACACTTGGCACTAGTGTTTTCTTGGGCCTCTTTATTTGTAAACTTTAGAAGTCCTCTAACGTGCTTACTATTTGTGCATATATGATAAAACTCAATTAATCTAGCAACATTCAACCTAATTTCAACACTAGTCTCGTTTTTTAAGCGTCAATATTAGATACACATGCATCTAGGTCACATGCATTGTATCTAGCTAGTTTACACTTATTATGCATTTAAAATCAGGGATCATGAGTAGATGTTACCCAATATTTAGTTTGTATTTAAAAATCTTACTTTGTATGTATATGCATGTGTTATGTATTTTTTTTATTTATAGTTTTAAATTTTGAAGGAGTTTTATAAATTTGTGAATTGAAAATACAATTTGTAACCTTGGCTCACGAGTTTGTATAGACATAAGATCATAATAAAATAAATATGATATTAAAAATAAAATTATGAATAAAAGCTACAAATTTAGTTAAACGTTATTGTCATCCTTTTGGCATATTTCTCATGGCAAAAACACTTTTTTCTATTTGTCATCCATTTCTCATAATAAGATGATGGAAAATCGTGTGAAATTCTACTTTGTGCAATACCCATTTTACCCCTTAATTATAGGGTCTTGCATGTTCATATAATATCAAAGTGTTATTGTACTTTTATAAAAGTTCCTATTATGTTTTTATTAACCACCTATATTACTATTAGAATACCATCTTATAAACAAGTGACACTGTTGTTAGTAGCTTATGCAAAAATATAGGTTCTCAACGT
Source organism: Flaveria bidentis (assembly GCA_018326385.1). Taxonomy (NCBI): domain Eukaryota; kingdom Viridiplantae; phylum Streptophyta; class Magnoliopsida; order Asterales; family Asteraceae; genus Flaveria; species Flaveria bidentis. The sequence goes on from BJCM01210703.1 coordinate 7,834, forward strand.
ATGTGTTAATGTATGAATACATAACTTATTAATATTATAAATGTATGTATTTGTTTTAAACTTCTAAACCTAAAAGTTTTAATTCAATTATTAACATAAAGGTTTATTTCACAAAGCCGTAAAGAAACAATAAAAGAAAGGTAGAAGAAAGTTTTGATGGGAATTGATCCCACATCGTCAAATAAACAATTACTTAAAACTATGATCACATAAATATGTGCCATGACATATTACAAAACAATAAAATTCATAACTGATTGTTTTATAAAAACTTTTAAGTTTGTAACAAAAAATAATAGAAAAATAATTGTGGAGTGCTATCAACGAGTTGAGCTTTGAGTTTGAAAATATGAAAGCGAACTTGGTTTGAAAATCGAGTTGAAAACTTGAGCTTGAAAATATATAGTTCTCAGGCTCAACTTGAAATTATAAGAGTCTAAGAGCTGATTTTGAACGAACTTTTTGAAACTATTTAATTTATCAACTATCTTTGGACAATGAGCTATCTAAACATTCTTAGGTCCCCAACGTTGCTCTTAAACCCCAACGATATAGCACATGGTATATGCCAGCTTTGAACACGACTTGCTTAAAATGCTACACTTACCCACTTAGTCATGGATGAATCCGCTCACAAAACATGAGCCTGTCATTTTAGCCCGAGGTCAACGTCGTGACCATACTCATACACCATGGGCAACACTCTTACGTCCACTTGGTGGTAAGTGGTTGTTATCTTAATCATGTTTACTATCTCATACAAGTATAACACAACCTCGTAACCAGATTAGTTATAGACACTCGAGCCACCTATTGTGCAACCCATCATTTCAACCCATTTCTGATCAAACCCGCCATCTATACGTTAAAATTTAGAAGTGAAATTATTGTAGTCTATTTATATTAGAATCAGACCAAACAAAAGTAACATGCAAAATTAACATGAAACCAAAACAAGAAATCGAATTTCTAATTCATTTCCTTTTTCACATTTCCCACCTCTTTAATCCTTTCTACCAAAATTTGTACATAGTCCCCACCTACAAAAACTTCAACCCACCCAATACAAAACACTACATAAACCCTAAACCCACACCGGCGCGTGCCCGACCCCCACCCTCACCGCGCGTGGGGAACATCACCACCAATAAATTTTGCCAGCATGTCATCGTCACAGTAACCACCAGTCACACCATTGACCAAACAATCCCCATTCTCCTCCATCTCAATCCACCCACGCGCCTCCTCCGCACCCCCATCCCACGCGCAACCGTCACCAACCATCAAACCACCACCACAACCGGCTATCCCCGCCATATACGACGTATCTGAATCCGAAAACGACGATCCACAAAGCTCCTCGTTTCCGTTGATTGTAATGTACGAGGCCGCCGTCTGGAAGATCAACGGGTGCCAGCAAGGATCATCGATGATCTTCACCTTCATCGGAGACGTCTTCTCCGATGAAGCTTCGAGAAACTTCGAAAGCTCAATGGCGCCTTCTTCGTCGTCGGTTTCCATCGAGAATATCCACGTCAGCATGCTCTCTATCTCCTCGCTCACGTTCTCCGCCGTGACGTCGCCGTCTCCGCCGCTCCCCGTCGATTGTTCTCCTCCGGCGTTAGAATCCTCCATTGATGCTGTAAGTTTGTTCTGTGGTGTTTGCTACAACAATATATCTGTGTGTGTGCTTATATATATATATATATATAGAGAGAGAGAGAGAGAGAGAGAAAGAGTGTGTGTGTGTATGTGTTTGTGTGTGTGTGTGTTTGTGTGAATATGTTTTAGAGAGAGAGAGAGAGAGATGTTGGGGGTATGAAATGCGTGTAGGAGAGGAGTAGTGTGGTGATATTGATATGGATTGTGAAGGAGAAAGTGATAGATGATGACAAAACTGGAAGAAAATGAAAAGTGTAAAAGTGACAGGGTGGCAGCGTAAATCTGACACGTGGAAAACAGGGCAAACATGCATCTGTAAAATTCATGCTTCCATTATAAACAACACATATTTTCTTACTTTTCTATGCATATATAGTTTCTTTGATTAATAATTTTATATAAATGTCATTTTAATTCAAATATAATTGTTATTAGACTCGACGTAGTTGATATTTTCGGGACGTAAAACATGGTTATATTGATATAATTGATATTTTAATCATCATTACAAGATAGTTAAAAAAGATTTTAAGTTTTTAATGGACACTAAACACAACTTTTTTTATACATAATTGCATCAATATGCGTTTCAAACCACTAGTCAATAGTTAAATAAGATTTTAGCAAAATAGTTTTTAACACAACGATCAAAATACTAGTCCTTTAAAATAATAAAAATACATATGTTAAGTATAAAATCTTTATTATAGCTTGTGGCGGAACCATGATCTTTTTTGTATGGGGTCATACTAGTCCTTTTAAAATAATAAAAATGCATATGTTAAGTATAAAATCTTTATTATAGCCTGTGGCGGAACCATGATCTTTTTGTATGGGGTCATTTTTTTTATTTGCTAGGATTCCTAACAACCTGATGCCAAAAATTTCGATTCGGGTCGGGTCGAGTCAGGTCGAATCACATTTGTTAACATTTCTAGCTTAATTTTGGACAAACAATTTGATGCAACCTCTCAAACCTTTAAACCCTCACTAAATTTAGTTGTATCTTTGAAATAAAAAAGGTTATATCAACACTTCTCCATTGATATAAAAACATCGGTGTATATATATTTCATTAAAATCATTTATTTCTCAAACTAATTGTCATTTTATACTATTTAAAAGTACAGGGAGATATGTAAAAGTGGGTGTTTGAGGTTTAGAGGGAATTCATAAACTTGTGATAATTAAAGTAGAATGATACAAACCTGCTTCGAAGGAAAACACTTAAGAGTCACACAAACAAAATATGTTATTTCTTTAATGGTAAAACACTTAATGTAATTTACAGGTTGTTTGTTAACCTTTTAATAACATTAAAAGACTACTTTTTAATAATACATAAACTTTTAATAGTTAAGAGATAATCTTAATACTAAATGGTTAAAAAGTCAAATTTTAATGGTATTTTTTAACTATTTAACATCAAAGTTATGTTTTAATCATTAAAAGATAGTCTATTATAAAAGCTATCAAACAACCTCTTAATCTTTTAATATTAAATACATGTTTGTTTCTATAATTCTGTAGTATTATCTTAAGTACTAAAAACTTTTTTAATTTATATAATACTAATTACCAACTTTGCTATGTTTAATGAGTTGTAAATATACTTAGTAGGTTGTATCCACTTTTGTCTTTTTTCTTAATCCTTAATTTTTTTCTTATCTTAATCCAATACTTATATTGTTTAATAGTTTGACCCCAATATATATATTTTTACTGTCAACTTTAATCTTCTAAATTTTTCATATTTTATAAAAATTTTGTTTTACAGTTCGTTTGAAAATTTACGAGTTAACTCAACGCAGCATGCATGTGTGGTTCAACATTTTTACCGTTATATTTTCCCCGTTTAACGACCTGTTTACCGTTATATCTTAATCCAATAATTATGTTCTTATGGTTTTATATGTTTTATGTTTCACCTATAAGTTTTAACATTTTTACACATACTTTTCGTTTGTTTTTATCTTTTTACTACGAGCTTTTTGAATGTTCGTGAGCATTGGCGCTGATTATTATTAGTGATACTTGACATAATTTTATGCCTCTGCTGCAACGTAGGGTGCTTAAGACTAGTTTATTACTTATTAACAAGTTTCTACACGTTAACGTTGTCACATCCCGGCGGAAGCGTGAGATGATTATTTGGGTGTGACTTGTTTGTACAGAATTCATTGATTAACAGAGTTTTATCAGATAGCATAACAGTATATAACAAACATAACATAACATACTTTATAAGATAATAATAAAGGTTAGGATTACATTAAATCATGATAGTCAAAATTTGATCTAATTATAATCCTATTACAACATATTTCTAACTGCTATATCTTCAGTAACGGTGGAAATGCGCGTCCATCGATAGGCTGAAATCATACATATTCACAGTTAGATTCACACAGACTTTCCCCACAACTTCTCTCCAGCCGTTATACACATCAAAAGAGAACATTAAGCTGTTAGACATGATAAATTGTTGAAAAAGCATACTCAAAATAATCAACATAATGTTGGTGAGTTCATAGGTTTATCTTACATAAAATATTATTGATGCATCATATACAACCAAACCTTACTTAATAATCAGATCAACCATACTGTCATAACATACTTCATAAATCAGATAATATAGCATCACAACACTCATCCTGTTGGTGCAGGAAATTATTTCCTAAGTAGCGCTACCTATATTATCCAACGGTTCCACATCCGAATTAATGGTTGTAACATAATGACAGTATAACTCAAAAATTGCATCAATCACAAAAATCAATAGTATGTTTCCCCCCCCCCCCCCAAAGTTTATAAAAATCAAAATGAGGCTATGAATATCACCTTTACTCCACGAAATCACCTATAAATAAAAATATTTATAGTTTAGAAAACATAATATTTTTTAAAATTTTTAGTACCTCAAATAATAGCAAAATTGTTACAATAGATAAGTAAAGAAATAAAACATAACATACTCAGATTTCATATCCTAATTATTTACAGATTATTTATTATAATTTTTAGAATATTCAAATAAATTGTTAAAACTACCTTCGGGTTTCTAAAAATTCTCAAAATTCATCAAAATATTTGGCACATTATTTATAACTTTCCAAAATTTTCCCATATCCTAAATCATAACAGAGTCAATATTTATGATTTTTATTATTTTACTAGTATTTAGTAAAAATATCAGAATATGTCTAAAAATTCCTATTTTCATACGGTTCTTTTCAGCTTTTCATATTTTCTGAAATTTTCTTATAATTTATTGGAAATTTAAAGTATTTTCCCCGATTTTTATGTGAAAGAAACTCTAAAAATTCATAACTTATTCATAATTTCAAGTTAGGTCATGAAACTTTTTCTGTAAATCCTATAATTCATGCGGTTTAACATATAATTTCCTTAATCTCGTTCCAGGTGCAGTTCTTCCAGCATAATTTTTTCTTTCAAATACTAAAATAATTTATATAAATTATTTTATTCATAGGAATGGCATCAAAATTTGCAGAACTATAATTCTTAATATTCTAAACATGCCTCCAATTTTTTTTCCCACAATCATAGTCTATAACACAATAAACTGAATTTAACAAGTTTTACCTAAATTCTTATCCCTTTGTTGATAATTTTCTTTATATAACTTTCGATTATCAAGTTTCATTTTATTTATTTTAGATTCTTAAAACTTTCTTATTGACTTTTTAAATAAACTTGATATGTTTATAGGATTCATAAAGATCTTAAATGTTAAATCAAAAGGTTTGGTCATATGTGTTTGATTAACACATGTATATATTTGTAATCTTAACTAATCATGGTTTAAGGAATGAAACCTTGATTCTGACAGAAGAAGAGGATAATGATAACTAATGGTAGCTTCTTTCTTCAGTTCTTCAACGTGTGTAAGTGTCTTGAGCTTCCAAAGTTTCCAATCTCCCTTGATCCGTTGTAGTTTGCGATTAGAAGGAACCGTGAATGAGGAGTGGAGATGAAAATGGTTGTGGTGTTCGGTTAGGGTGATGGTGACCGAGAGTTTAGAGAATGAGTGAAGGTAACCGAGAGGTGGTTGTGATTTGTGTGTGCAATCCATCGGCCGAGAGTTTACATGTTATAGTGGCTTTGTAATCATGAACTCTATACTTAGAGTGTGATGTGGAGATTATAGGCTGGATTGGTTGGTTCTTAGGATGCTAGGTGGCGGGTTCTTGGTGCATGATGGAGATAGGTGGCATTCAAAGAGAGTGGTGAGTCATTGGTCATTAATTGGATGTTTAACTAAGATTTAGATTGTTAATCGGATGCTTAGTGTTCCAATGAACCGAGACTAAAGCTTAGGTTATGCTTATGTTGAGGTTTAGGTGTTTAAGTGTTTAAGTTTTACTTAGTTTTGTTTTGATGCTATACTTTCTTTGATGTTAACTTGTATTGTGTTGTTTGATTGAGTTGTGT
>BJCM01210704.1:0-21611 GCA_018326385.1 Flaveria bidentis
CTCAATCTCAACAACTTACATGAATTCTCTGTAAATTGTATCTGAAATTGCATGCAATCGCTCCTCTCTCTCTTCTATTTTCTATTTTCTCTATTTGCATGTATATCTTCGTGTCTCTAATTAACTCTCTAGTCTAAGCTATTTATACTAGCAACTAAGGAACTAACAATTTACAAAACTAGTCCCTATACTAGTACAAACTATAAAATATATACAAAAAGACACAATGTTAATCTTCCAAGGGTTCTAACAATTATTTTTATAACTATTACTTAAAATGATGAAATTGAATTTAAAAGTGTTGAATTATGTTTACAAGCTTTCAAAAGACCAAGATGGCCAAAAGGGCCATAATAAAGAAGAAATTGAAGAAAACCAAGCTTCGAGTCCAAACATGAGGTCGTGACTCATTAAGCATGACCCCATGCCTAGCTTAAAACACACCCCCGTGCTTAAATTAGCATACCCCCATGTTTGGCAGTTTGACGGGACAAAGGTAATGATGAAAAGGGAGCATGGGGGCGTGCCCCATGAAGTAGGGGGTATGCCCACCCTAAGCACGGGGTCGAGCCCGACCATTCTTGCATGTACGAACTGATTAACTTTGGTAAGTATTGTACTAGCACAGGGTTGTGCCTTTTAGGAATTGGGCTGTACCTAAACACTCTAGAAAGCTTATAAATAAGGCTCATTTGTAATATTTTAAGAATATTTTCGAGGGTAAAACTCAGTTGAATTCTCTCAGGAATCCAGACTAAAGAACCCTTTGGAAAGCTTGGTAGGTGTATTCAACATTTAGAAGAAGCTTGGGGTTGTCTAAACATCATACATTGTAGATCACCAGTTTGATTGTTTTATTTTACCGATGATTTTATATCTATCTTCTATTTTAATTATTGTTATGTTCAAGCTTATTATAAGCTAAACTCTTATTATCATACTAATTGGATGAAAGTTATGTAATTTTTTATGAACTAATGGTGTGTTTTATATTATGTTATTATTACGGTAACTTTGGATAAACTTTTGATGGGTAGCATCTACATTTGAATGAAAAGTTATAAAATTATAATTTGTAATTGTAAATATGATACAAGGTTGAAAAATATATGAACTAGCTTTTATTCGTGATACCGGTCTTTATAACAAATATGTGCCTAATGAACTAGAAATAATTATTAGAAATCATATAATTTTAGCTTTCTGATCATTTACGAGTTCACTTTTATTAGTCTAAGAAAATATACTGTAATTGTTATGGTTTTCAAAAATTGATGGTATATTAAAAAAGAACGTGATCAACTCTATTTCTACTATGTTTATAGAAATTGTATGTTGAAAGGATGCACAAGTTTTAGCTACATCACTTGTGGCTTGGGGGTTAGCGTTGTAAGTTACTCGATGCAGCTTTCCATGTCACTAGGGAGCCGGTTTACGAGAAATCCGCATCGACTCACATTTTTAAACATGAACATAACTATTTTTACTTATATTTGTAATCACATCATAGAACTTATCACAGTTATATAAGTGTAATCTAATTAAGATAATAGCCTTCATTATCTAAGCCAAAAGTCTCAAACCTTAGTGTTAATTTCATTTTTAGTTATTGTTTTAAATATCTTAAAATTTTGGTTACATCAATGTAACTTATCAATTTTCTCCAAATAAAACTCATTCTAATAGTCAATTAAAAAGGTTGTTTAGTGGCATCAATGTGTCTACGGATTGATACTCGATTCTTACTAGCACTATATTACCACACGTAATTATATATATACTTTGCATGCATTGATTATAGAGAAGATTGCATCAAATAAGCAAATAACCATGATTATTTATGTGACATCCATCACCAAAGTACCTTATTGACCATTAACTTTGACCGTTGACTTTGACTTAGACTTTTTGACTTAGACTCTTTGACTTGGTTTAAATATGAGTTTTAACTTGAAAGTTGATCCAATGATGACATGATCTGAGATTAGTACATTAAACGCGTGTAGACACGCTAAGTTCTAGAACTGTGTATTATGGGCTTAATATGTTCTAGTGGACCTTGGCACGATGACAATGTATGTTCACCGATTTGAACTTAGCATGACAGTTGCATCCTTAAGATTGGACTAAGGAGTTAAAAATGTAAAATATACTTCTTACGTTAAGAATGCAAAAAAATATCAGACATAAGTGGGCTTTGCCTAAAGTCTACCAAATATACTTAATTTAATTGTATTAACGTGAAAATTTTAAAAACGTAAAAATTGGATGACACACGATTCGAGACAAGTCAGATTGGACGAGGTGGGCCAAGGGCCCCAAGGCCCTTGCCCTCCCTTGTTTGCGGCCGAGAATGGGTAGACAAGGGGGAATTCCCCCTTGTTTCCTCACTTTTGCAAACTTACTCTCCAAGAATGCTCTCTAATGGAACCCTAGCCATCACCATCCTTCTTCTTCTTGTTCTTCACCATCTTCATCAAAAATCATCATCTTGCTACCATTCTATTACTTTGTGAAGTAATCAATACATTCAAGATTGTGTTCTAAGCAAGTCTTGTTCATCTCCTAATCTCCCGGTAAGAAAAATCATTGTTTGATGATTTTATTCATTGTTTTATCTTGTTATTGTTGATATTAATCATCTAAACACAAAACCACCATATAATATTCTTTTATTCTTTGTTTTGGATGTTAGATTGTGAAGATCAAGTTGTTACGGGGGTTGAACTCTTCAACTGGTAAAACCCTAATCTCTGGTCTTTGAATATTCATGAATCTATTAAAAATTGGGTTGTAATCTTTTGTGACCTGATTTAAATAGGCATCTTGGTCTCTTAAATCGTTTTAAAATAATTAATTTTGTTTCTTGAACAAATGGACGAATTGGACAATTAAAACTATAGAACGATTAAGTAATGATGCGAACAGGAAGACTAAAATGCAACTAACTGTTTGGGACAGAAAATTGGAATAATCCTAGTGCTTAACTAAAATTTTGGTCAATTGGAACATGAAATAAATTTTCTTTAAGATTTGGGTCAATAAGGTTCAAATATGGAGGTTTGGGATGCAAAGGTACAAGATTAACAAACTGGATAGTTTGTTGTCAAAAAAATAGGACGTTTTGTTCAAGTTATAACTTGGTAATAATAAGTCCAAATGGGTCAAAATTTTAGTCTAAAAACAATTTTATTGAGTCCTCTAACTAATCCAAGTGGTCTTGTGTCGTTTTGACATCGTTTGGTCCTCCAAACACGACACACAAAACTGAAGGTCAAAACTAAGGAATCTGGACAACACGTTGGTCTATGTTCATCGAGCCATATCTTTCTCTTATTTTATCTAATTGATATGATTCTTTTTCTGGAGTTTTGTAAAATCTTATCTTTCTAATTACTCCTATTACATAACTTTTTGTTACCGTTTCTACCTCTAACCAGTTTATTCAAAACTAGTGCGCAATCACTCTTCATGCTGAAGTATTATGTTAAACTTAAAAATAAGGATTTGAAACTAAAAAATCAAATGAAGACATGTTTAATACTTAAAATTGATTAAGTGAATTTTAAAATAATAAAATAGTAATATCTTCGGTTCATTGTGTGTGGAAAATCGACGTGCATCAACGGATATTAATAAAGTAATATAAATCGACAACTTATAAACATAAACGTGACAAAATGTAAAGTTTAATTCCGACTTTAGACTTGTCCTTCTAGTAAATCATGTTTTCTTAAATTTAAGAACTATGATGGAAATTAAGGACTGAGCTACAAGGATAACACCCATATTTGTCATATTATTGTTCCTTAGTAATCCTTCTCGTAATTTTGTACTTTTAGTGCTTGCTTTGCGTGTTTTGTAATTTGGACTGTACTATTTCGAGGTAAGTTTCATGGCCCCTTTTAACGTCTTTTACTTAGGGGAAAGCTTGTTCACTGTTAAAGACTATTTTGGGACAATGTATGTAGTTTGGGTCATGGGTTGAGTCTAGATGTTCATTTATGATTGTGTATTTAGATTTATGCTTGTTCTTGTGACTTGGACGTAATGAAGAGGTAGTGTTAGTACTAACGGGTTGACACCCCCACCCCTGTGTTAGTATACTAGTCGAGACTGACTTGGCCTGGGCTTGCCCTTGGGTGAATATAATCCGGGTAATTGGACTTTGGCTGACTTTAAACTTGTGTTGATATCTATGATTGTTATGTACTTTTATCCACATGCAACCTTTGTACATGTTATATACGGAGAACTCCCCAACATTTGTTGACTTTTAGAACATGTGTTTTCAAGTAACGAGGCTTAGGTGCTTGACTTGAGAATCTAGACAAAACCACTCCCTTAGGAGCAATAGACATTTCATGGACTATTAGACTTATTTTGGATTTTTTGATTGTTGGATTGTAATTGTTGGTTTTGTATTTGGGATTATTTTGTACTTGTGCGTGTTTGTCCCTGAATGGAACTTTGAATTATTTATGTATTTATGGTAACGATTTGGGACCTAAGATTCTTACCTAGTCATGAAACAAACAAAAGGAATCAAGTCCCGATTCACAACTATCACTTTTGATATGAGTAATCATAATTTATATATTTATTTAACTTGGCTTCCTTCTAAAAAATATAATTTTAGCAAAAAAATTTAAAAACATACTATGATAATATAAAACCATCTCATCAATCAGAAGACTATCAGAATGAAATGCATTAAAGATCATACTAAGTGCAAAGATTGTGTATGCATTTGCGTTATTCTAATTAAAATTGCAAATAATATTGTTATATCAATGAGAAACAATCCGCATGAAATGACATTAAGAATAAATACTCTATAAACGGCCATCATCATCTCTGAGGAGAAAACGGAAACATCGAAGCCTATAAACATCCATCGCAAGACCACCGCATCACTGCCGTTGCCGAGAGAAAACAACTTTAACGTAGGTTCTTTTGGGAGATCATTAAGTACTTTCAAGATTCGTGTACGGCTTCAATGTTGTTGTCGTCGCTTTCATCTCCACCTGTTGATTTGTTTTGTATCTTTCCTCTCTTGACGAAAGATGACGCGTATAAACAAATCAACACATATCTCTTCCCCTACCGTAGATGAGAAAATCGACGGCCCATCCGTTCAAAATCACTATTCATGTAAGTTGTTCTTTAATTATTGGTATAATTTAAGAACTAAGTTTATTATTTTATATGAAAAAGAAGAAAGTAAATTAATATTATAAACGTAAAGGTAAATATAATTAGTGTTTTTTAGTAATCATTTTCTTTTTATTATCTAAAAGACCAATGATTTTATTGAACGGAGGGGGAAGAACGAATCAAAGGAATGTTTATAAAATTCATAAAATGCATTTACTTTTACATTACTTAACGACAAATAGGTTATTTAATGTAACATACGGTATAATGCCAGAATATATGTTTTGATATGCTATTCCCAAGGACATTTTTAGGACATTTTTAGTGTGGGTTTTTCTAATCTCTTCCTCTTTCACAAACACACATCTATGTTCTTATATGATAACTCACAACCTCTCTTTCATCTTCTTCCAAACCAGTTGAAGGTTTCTTGTAATTTGATGATAAGTCATCTTTCCAATGTGAACCAAATAAAAGACCGCATCACTGTCAAACTATAACATCTCACCCATTTTGAATTTAAAAGTTGAACCCGTGTGGCAAAAGATAGTCCCAAGAAAACTATTTTGAGTAAATTACTATTTACATCCATAACATTTACATAATTTAACTCCTCACATCCCTAATGTTTTAAACTTGTAATTTGTCCCCTAACATCATGTTTTTGTCTCTATTTGAGTTCAAATAATTAATAAAATTAATTTTGTTGTTAAAGTTTTAATTAAAAAGATTAAACTATCATTACAGATATAAAAACAAAAAAAAGACTTGTTAAACCTACCACCCATATTATCTTTTTATTTAATAATTACATAAGAACAACTATTACCTCTTTATACTTTCTCTCCTCTCTTCTATCACTATATTTTTTGTAGCATCCATTTTATGGATAAAAAATAAAATATTTGTAGTTTATGTTTTAAATAAAAATACAATATTTGAATGTCATGATTAAAATATTGTTAAACGAGTTAGCAAACGGTAGAACCGTAAGTTAAATTATAAAGTATATAAATATATATTAAAGATTATTAAACATTTAAAATAAGTAAAATATGTATAAAATATATAAGATACGTTTATATATAAAAAATAATTTAATAGTATTATTTGTATAAAATCCATATATTTACAAACTAACGATTACATGAATGCTTAATAGGCAAGTAAAAGTAAAAATAAAAATAATAATAATAATAATAAAGATATGGATCAAACTTTGAAATGAAGGATTGGGATGGCGGCTTCGAATATAATTAATAATTTTCATGAAGTTGTCGCCTTAACATATGTATATATCTATCTTTACTTAATTAAACTTGAGATAAAAAGCAAACAAACAATATGAAAAATTACAAGCAAGTATCAGAGTGTTAGTATAATTTAAAGGTAGTTCAAGCACATCAATTAGCGGGTTATATTTTGTACTCAAGTTAGTTATATCAGAAGGTAAATACACTAACCTGTAACTAATTTACATTACGTGTTTAATTACATGTTATATGTTTTAATTGTTATAAGTTTATATAAATTTTGTGGAGATTAAACAGTTCTATCACATGTAATATATGTTTATTTATAATAATGAACATGATTATGGGAAAATGATTTATAAGATTAAGGGTCCAAGTATGTGTATTGATAGTTTAAAATGGAGTAAAATATATGTATGGATTTCAGGTGTTGAAATCCCAAGGGGTTCAGGGCTTGAACTCCACATATATAAAAAGAGGAGTTATGAATACTCAAGGGTTAAAACTTAACACACAAGAAATTCGGGTGTTGAATTCCAAAGAAGTAAAGAGTATTAAATAATTAAAGATTTGGAAGTTTAATTCCAATAAAAGAAAATATGTTTATGAGATAAGGAGGTGTACTTACTTAGTGAAAGCTAATAAAAATATATTTTAAATGTTTTCAGGGAAAGCACCCATAGATGGTTAAAGCTTCATGGACGTGACTAGACGGATAACAAATCCTACACTTGTGTTTAAAAGTAGTAGAATAAAACTCATGGTAAAACGTTTATGTTTTCCTGTAATATTTTTATATTTATTAAGAAATGACATGTCATTGCGAGTGACAAGTTTTCTTATGAACTGGGACCTAACTCTGATATAAATTGTGAAAGTATTAAAAAAATCCGGTGTGTTTCAAGTTGGTATCAGAGCACGGTTTGAGATATTTAAGTGTATTATAAAAGTACTTAGACTCGAACCATAAGTGCTACTGATATTAAAAAACGAGAGTGTTCAGTCCAGAAGTGATCCAAGGAAGCAGATAAATGGAGATTTTGTATGGGTGCAAAATGAAAACATATAAAAAGTTTGTGTTCCTTGAAATTTATATGTTTGAGATATCATATGGTAGTTGGAAAATCATAATGGGTATAATATATTGTTTTCATACCTGGCCAATATGTGAGTAAAATATCATATCATTATGAAGTTCTAATGATCATATTGTATTAAAAACAACATAGAGTAAGTGTGAGGAAATGGAGTAAATATGCATAAAATGATATGTGTATCTGTAGTATGTTATAAATACATACATATCGCTTTTTTTGGCCTTAGATATTTTGTCAGTCTTGACAATAACATTAAAAGCATAAAAGAGCTTAAATAAGTACTTAGCAGTGTAGAAATCATTAGAATAAAAATAATATGAAATAAATAATTAATAGAGAGTATGGTGGATGAAAGAGGAGAAAATACGATACAAGGTGAAGGAAGTCGTAACAACAAAAAGCATGTAGATGATCCTTTAGAAAGATTAGTGTATTTATCTCGTCTTAATAATAATAAACGTTTGTACCTGAAGAATCTTGTAGACAGATTGCCATTAAAGTAGGAAAGACAATTGAAGCTAATATCCCATTTCTTTTAGCTGAAATGCAAAATTCTATTGGAATTATGCTAGAAGAAAAACTGAAAAAGAATGAAGTGATCGTAGAAAAATTTACGAATAATATGGGAGCAACGCCAATAGCTGAAGTCGAACAACGCTGTTGCACGTACACAGACTTCATGGCTTGTAAGCCATTGCAATTCAAAGGTGAGATTGACCCTTTGGTGAGCCAAAGGTGTAACATCTGCCTATTTTGAAAATATGACCCGAACCCATTTCGAATATTTACATGATATAAATATCTTTATTAAACTTATTTACTCTAATGAATCATATAGATTATAAATATAAACAACATAAAAAATTATTTTATTTAATATATTAAACCATTTAAACAATATATAATAATTTTATAATTTTTAAAGTAAAGCTTTATAAGTTTACAAAGTTTAATTTCCATTTATGAGCTTTGAGATTTAATTAAAATTAATAATTAACGAGAAAGGTATTTCCTGTTAATTATACACTTTATAAAGTTTTAATGGACAACAAAATTTTCATTACAAATTGGGTTTAATAAGTTAGGGGTTAAACGTAATTCATGAAAGTTTGTTTAAAAGGTTTGTTCATATAATAATAAATACTAAAGTCACAGGGACCAAATGTGTAAATTTGTTTAAAATCCAAACCCCCACCCTCGATCCCTGTACATCGGTCAACATCCGGCCACATTCCAGCCATAACTCCGGCGAAAGCAATGCACCAAAATCCATTGACATTGAACTAAATTGAACTGCTCTTTAGGTTCGCTAACTAGATTCGAACCAACTACTCGATCTAATTCGATTATCCAAACCGTAACACGATGAATCAACCGAAACCGATTCAACTCATCAACACCAAATCGAAACTCCCTTGAAACCAATCAATTAACCCAATTATATAACCATTAACGCATTATCGAACATTATAGTCATAATAACCATATCGATTCACAAGTTGTAACAGCTAAATCATTTACTAATTCGAATCAAAACATCCGAACCATACGTTAAAGTCTTTCAAATTAAAACTGAATGAATTGTATCTATTTAATCAAGGGTAAAGCTCCTAATCAACCCATTTAAACTATCTGTAACCTCAATTTCTCTAAAACACACACCCACATAAGTAATTGATCCTCATTTTTGGCAGCGAACTCGTTGCACCGTATCTCATCGAATCGACTTAATCCAAGTAAGTTATTTACACAAATATAATCGGTTTCGCTTAGGGATCAAAAGCCCTAGGTTGGATTCCATCAACATTCACGAATTGATGTTCAATTTGACTCAATTCGATTCTAGGGTTCTTGAGTAAATTGGGGGATTTTGCAATTAATGCTTTCAAACATTTTAAGGGAGCTTTAAACCAGATCTCGGCTACTAGCGCAACCGGTTAATACTCTACACTTGGAAACCGGAGGTTTGGGGTTCGAACCTAACCTCCATCATTTATTTTTTTAAAGGCAATTTTATATATTTTAAATTTTAGAAACAATATTAATATGATATTAAATCTAAATAAAATTATTTTGTTAATAAAAATGTTTCAGAACTTATTAAATTAATTATTAAGGTTTTAAAAAACTTACGATCTTAAATTTAATTATTTATTATAAAAAATAACAAAGGATATAAAACATTATTAACTCTTTTATGTAATTTAAATGCTACAAAACTCTTATTGTTTAAATTTAGATAATTATGTTAAATAATTATATAAATAATTATTTAAATAAGTTATTCAAATAGTTATTTAAATAATTATTCAAATAAGTAAGTTATTCAAATAGTTATTTAAATAATTATATAAATAATTGATTATTCATCGATTGATTTAACCATGTTATATCATAAATAATTAATAAATATGTTCCTTAAACTTTTAATTAAATTCTTGAAACTTATAAAATGATATAATTTTCTATTATACTTTCTTCTTAATTTTAAAGTTTTGTATTATAAGACCTTTATAATAAATCATTTAAAAGTTTAAAACTTTATAAAATAATTTTAAATAACTTTAAATTCATTTAACTAAGTATTCAATTAATTATCTTTATCAAAATTTAAATAATTAATTATTTTAATTATTTATTTTCACACATTATACTTGATCTTTATTAAATCAATTATTGAATCATTCATTATCATTATCAATTTTAATTGGTTTATTTAATCTTTATTGAAACCAAAACATAATCGATTGCATTATTTTATTTGGTTCAATTATTAAAACCCCCAAATTCCAATTGAAACTCTAATTCACTTTTAGTCGTTAATCTTGTTCTAACCTTAAGACATCAAATCTTAGGTTGAGTCGTGAAGAAACCATTGGAACTATCTAATTTTCTTATTATTATCTTAAGCACATTCTACATCTCGTGAGTTTTCCATGTGAGTTCTCCATGCCCCATTTTTACTTTACACATCTTTTGGGGTAAAACATGTTAATCTTATGAACTTACACTTGTAAACATCTTGATGCTTGTAAATGCACATGCAATTCATCTTTACTTTTTGTCATGGTTATTGGTATTATTATGAGTGTTATATGAGATACATTATATTTTGACAATCATTAACTATTGCTAGCCTGGCGACGTCATAGATCTATGGGCCTGACAAGCCTATGTGGTTAATCCAAGTACACTTAGCTAATCATTTAATCTTGTAATCTTGTAATCTGTCAAGGTTTGATTGTAGCTATATGTGTTCTATAAACTTACATAATTCATAACTATTAACATGAATTGCTACTTGTAAATCTTTTGTAATATATGTATGTT
Source organism: Flaveria bidentis (assembly GCA_018326385.1). Lineage (NCBI taxonomy): Eukaryota > Viridiplantae > Streptophyta > Magnoliopsida > Asterales > Asteraceae > Flaveria > Flaveria bidentis. Next base: position 10,838 of record BJCM01210704.1, read on the forward strand.
TAACCCATGGAAACTCACCAAATTTCAAAGTTGACCCTTTATTTTAAACATGTTTCAGGTTTGATACTTGAGGATCTTTTCGTGTTCATATAGGACTTAAGCCTAGTTTAATTGGAAATCTTATGTTGTTGTTTATATCTTGTTTGTATTGTAATGATTTAATTGTCTTGTAATGTTCAATAAAAATGACATTTAATAATATTTCAACTTATTTAGTTCCATGTGCTATGAACAATCGTTTCACATTCGTCCACCCCGATGATTCCGCCGTCGGTCAGGGTGTGACAAAAAGTGGATAAAAGACATGAAGACTATTTTCAATGCGTGTCATTGCGACCCGTGTGATGAAGTAATGTTTGCGACGAACCAATTTTGTGAGAGAGCTAAAGACCGGTGGGATATGGTGAAGAAGGCGAAAGGGAGAGAGAGAACCAGAAGTATGTCTTGGGAAGAATTCAAACCAATCTTCCTAAAACATTTCAGTCCTCATGTTGCCAATTATCATTTCACCGAAGAAATTCTTCATATGTGTCAAGGCAACAAGAATATGGATGAAATATTTGGAATTTTCTATGATAAAGCAAAGTTCTGTCCTTTGCTTTCCACTTCTGAAGAAATGTGGATGACTCGGTTCCATCTTATTCTTAAGATGGAAATCAAAGAATTTATTTCTTCATCTATATGTGGGTGTCTAGAGGAGCTTCTTAATTGGGCTTGTGAACGGGAGATGGAACTGAAGAGACCAAAAGAAAGAGACGGGAAGAGAAAAGTTGACATTGCTAGCGATAAAATTTTCTTCGTATCCGAAATTATGTCAAAACTGTAAAGTAAATATTCAAGGAGAGGAATACGATATTGACTTAATTCCATTAGAGTTAAAGGAATTTGATGTAATTATTAGGATGGATTGGCTGTCCCAGCATCACGCATCGGTAGTTTGCAATCGAAAGATTGTTCAATTTGTGTCGCTAATAGGAGAACAAATTTGTATCTATGGATAAATAAAGAGCAAAATAATTGTATACTCAATGGCGAAAGCCAAGAATTACATACGACATGGACATCAAGCGTTTCTAGCCTACGTGGCTGATAAATAAATGAAAGAGAAGAAACTTGATAAAGTCCCTGTTGTTAACGAATTCCCTGATGTGTTCCCTGATAAGCTACCAGGCGTTCAATCAGAAAGAGAAGTCAAATTCAAAATCGATTTAGTTCCTGGAGATACACCTATGGCTAAATCGTCATATCGACTAGCACCAAATGAGATGAAGGAGTTGAAGTCTGAACTCCAAGATCTGTTGGATAAAGGTTTCATACGCCCAAGTGTTTCACCCTGGGCCGCACCCATATTATTCGTTAAAAAGAAGGACAGTAGGATGCGTATGTGCATCGATTACCGTGAATTGAATAAGCTGACCATCAAGAATAGGTACCATTTGCCTGGAATTGATGATTTTTTTGACCAACTACAACGCACCTGCTGGTTCTCAAATATCGATTTACGGTCAGGTTATCATCAAGTTAAGGTACGAGAAAAAGATGTACCTAAGACAGCTTTTCGAACTTGTTATGGGCACTATGAATTCGTTGTGATGCCATTTGGTATAACAAATGCTCCAGCGGTTTTCATGCATTTTATGAATCGAGAATATAAACCTATGCTTGATCATTTTGTCATCGTCTTTATCGATGATATTCTCATCTATTCTCTAACCAAAGAAGACCATGCTCAATATCATCATGAGGTTCACAATGTGTTAAGAAAAGAAAAGTTATATGAAAAATTTTCTAAATGTGTATTCTGGCTTAAAGAAGTCCAATTCTTGGGTCATGTGGTGAATGCAGAGGGTATTTTGGTGGATCCTGCCAAGATAGAGACTATTATGAAATGGTCACCTCCTGAAACTCCAACTAAAGTCAGAACCTTTTTGGGTTTAGCCGGTTATTATAATCGATGTTTTATTCAGGATTTCTTGAAAGTAGCTTCCCCGTTGACAAAGCTAACTCGAAAGAATTTTAAATTCGAATAGAACCTAAAGCAAGAAAAAGCGTTCCAACTTTTAAAAGAAAAGTTAACTAAAGCTACTGTACTGGCACTACAAGAAGGAACTGAAGATTTCATATTATGATGCCTCACGTGTCGGATTGGGTTGTGTTCTTAGGCAAAGAGGGAAGGTGATAGTTTATGCTTCACGGCAGTTGAAGTCATGTGAAGCAAATTACTCAACCTATGATCTTGAACTTGCAAAGTTGTATTTGCTTTGAAGAACTAGAGACATTACTTGTATGGTATGAAGTACACTATCTACACTGATCATAAAAGTTTGAAATATTTCTTCGACCAGAAGGAATTGAATATGAGACAACGATGATGGTTAGAACTGGTCAAGGATTATGATTGTGAAATACTTTATCCTCCCGGTAAAGCTAATGTGGTAGCTGATGATTAAAGTCGGAAGGAGAATTATGCTCCGATAAAAGTAAAGTTTTCATATATGGTGATTGTGAATTCAAACTTGTTTGATAAAATTAAAATTGCACAAGTGGAGGCACTAAAGGAGGGAAATTTGAGGCATGAAAGAATTACTGGTCAAATTCAATGTTTTGAAGAAAATGATAAAGGAATTAAGGTTTGTTTTGAACGAATTTGGATTCCTCGAACTTGTAATGTTAAAGTTGTGATTCTTGATGAAGCGCACAAAACGATGTACTCAATTCATACAGGTGCAACCAAGATGTATAACGATTTGAAGAAAGAGTATTGGTGGCCTGGAATTAAAAGAGATATCGCTAAATATGTGGAAAAATGCTTGACTTGTTTACAAGTAAAAGCTAAACCATAGAAGCCATATGGTAAAATGAAAACCCTAGAAATTCCATTATGGAAGTGGAAACATATTACAATGGATGTGGTGACGAAACTTCCTAGAACTGTCAAAGGATACAAAGCAATATGGGTAATCGTCAACCGTTTGACAAAAAGTGCTCACTTTATACCCATTCATGAAAACTATTCGTCTGAACGAATGGCGGAAGTGTACGTTAGTTAGGTGGTCTCAAGGCACAGTGTGCCATTGTCTATTGTATTATATAGAGACAGACGTTTTACTTCTAGATTTTGGAGGAAATTTTAAGAAGGAATGGGCACCAAATTGTTAATTAGCACAACATATCACCCACAGACCGATGGGCAAAGCGAGAGAATGATTCAAACTCTCAAAGATATGCTACATACATGTATTATTGATTTTGGTAGAAGTTAGGACAAATATTTGCCTTTAGCAGAGTTCTCATATAATAATAGTTATCATTCAAGCATTGGAATACCCCCATTCAAAATGTTTTATGGTGAAAATGTTGCACTCTTGTATGTTGGGTAGAGGTAGGTCAAAGAAAACTTGCTAATAAAGAAGTGATGGAGGCGACAAATTGAAAGATTTATTAAATCAGAGCGCATTTAAAGGCGGCTCAGTATCGACAAAAGTCTTATGCCGATAAACGAAGACACCCGATTGAATTTCAAGTGAAAGACTATGTGTAACACCCGATTATTTATCTATTTTGAACCCGACGAAAGGAGGAATAAGAAATAAAGTCCTAAGTCGAGGGACCAAACTCGCCAACGAAAGAAGGTTGGGTGAGTGGGGGTATATAAAGGGAGAGGGCAGCCCTTACCCTCTCCCCACACTCACATTTTCAGTCAACAAAAGAGGGGAAGAGAGAAAGGGATAAAAGATGAAGAAAAGTTAGTTCGGGTTGGTTCGAGTGAGCAAAATCATTGAGAAGCGGGTCAAATCGAAGCTCTTCTCGTTGTGGTCATTGTGTGAGTTCTAGGACCCTTCCTTTACACATTTTGAATGATTTAGGGCTGGAACACATCAGAAAATCGGGTTTTTGAGTGTGTTTGTGTGTGACCCGTATGCGTATGTGTATGTGTGTGTATGATTCGTTTGAGCCTAGCGTGTGAGCTTGTGTGTGCTTGAATGGTGTTGTGGTATGCATCCCTAAGGTTTAGGATGGTTGATTTGGGCTTAGAATGAGTTTGGATGAGCTTGGAGGTCGAAAATGGCAGATTGAGTTTGGGATGAACTGCATTCTGCATCAACTAGGGCTAGGCGACCGAATGAAGGCTATACGGCCGAATGAGGTGCGATTAAGGTTCATTCGCACGATTGAGAGTTCATTCGCACGATTGGGGCCAGTCGCATGGGGAGTCATGCGACTGAGGGTCCAGTCGCATAAGTGCTTATCTGCATTAGTTCCATTCGCATGAGGTCCATCCGCATTTAGTCCATTCGCACGATTGGGTGATCATTCACATGAGTGTTCATCCGCATTGGTTTAATCTCATGATGTTCAGTCGCATGGAGGCCATGCGACTGAAGGGTGTCCATACGCCCGAATAGGGCTGTAGCACCCGAGGAGAAGTGTAGTTTAACTTCTGACTTTCGGGGGAAAAGTGCAAATGTAAGTTTTGACGTAAAGATTCCCATAAGTTCATGTAAGATGACTGTTGAGGCCTTAGAGAGTATGTTGGGCATGATGATGTTGCATGATTATGCATGTTATGTATGTATGATGTTGTCCTGTTTGATGATGATGACTGTGTATGTTAGGTTCCCTGTTATGATGTATGTTTATCTTTCCTATGGCGTTACGTTGAATGTTAATGAATGAAAGTATTATGTAACGTAAAGTGAAAGATAATGAAAGAGGAACATGAAGTAAGAATGCATGCATCTATGAATGATGAAAGTATTGAAAGTCTTGCAAGCACTGTATATGTCGGGACACACCATTAAAAGGTGTTAGCCCAACGGTGTGCGGGTTCGCTACCCCGGGAGGATGCACATCGTGGTCTTCCTTTGTGATTGACAATATGTATGAACTATTGTTGTGTGCCTTAGGTACTGTGACCATTTGGTGTTGAGCACCACGGATAAAGGTCTATTACAGGCTTAGGTCCAGTACTATGAGCATGAAGGGCATAACATATGACAATGGTATACCTGAGCTTTACCTTAGGTACTGTGACCATTTGGTGCTGAGCACCACGGATGAAGGTCTATTACAGGCTTAGGTCCAGTACCATGAGCATGAAGGGTAAAGTTCATGGTGATGACGAAAGGAAAATATGTAGTGATGAACAACGAATGAAAGTAAGATGAATGAATGAACGGAAGTTAACGAACGATGAAGATAATATAATTATTATCTATGTGTACGTATGATGTATGATCGAATGAAAGAAAAGAACGGTTTTAGCGAAAGAAAAGTATGTTTTATTTTATAAAACTAGAACTCGCTCAACAACGCTGACTTTGATGTGTTTCCAGTTGGCAAGTAATGATTGCTGAGGATGGCACGAGGTGGCTACTCAGCTCTTTTGGGATGACATCCATTTATTTAATGTTTTTGTGATGTAATGCAACAATGTATTTTGTAACTGATTGACGATGTTTTATTTGGCAAAAGCTTTTATAATGAAATGAGATGTCACTTCCGAATGTTTCCGCTGCAATATTTTCATAAGGCAAATGTAATTATATGTTTTATGTGCGATGAGGATCCAACTGTAAGCGTCCCGGGAACGGGGCCTTACATTATGTTATGTTAAAAGTCCCTCCATGGAAAGGTGTGATTCGTTTTCGTAAACATGGCAAACTAAGTCCATGCTTTATTGGTCCATTTAAGATTAGTCCTCGTGTGGGGAAGATGGCGTATCGTTTAGAATTACCTGAAGAATTGAACGAAATCCATAAGACATTTCATGTGTCATATTTACGAAAATGCTTGGATGATAAAACGACATACATGACATTAAATGAAATTGAGGTGAATGAAAAACTTAACTACATAGAAAAGCCAGTGGCTATTTTTGATCGTAAAGTTAAACAACTACGAAATAAAGAAATAAGTCAAGTGAAAATACAATGGAAACACCGGCGTGATTCTAACACCAGATGGGAAGCCGAATATGAAATGATGAAATATTACCCCGAATTAATTTGAGGTATAAATAGGTTTCGGGACGAAACCTAAATAAGTGGGGGAGAGTTGTAACATCCAGTTTTATGGATGAAAATAAAATATTTAAAATTTATATTTTAAATAAAAATACAATATTTGAATGTCATGATTAAAATATTATTAAACGAGTTAGCAAACGGTAGAACCGTAAGTTAAATTATAAGGTATACAAATAATTATTAAAGATCATTAAATATTTAAAATAAGAAAAATATGTGTAAAATATATAAGATACGTTTATATATAAAAAATAATTTAATAGTATTATTTGTAAAATCCATATATTTACAAACTAACGATTACATGAATGTTTAATAGGCATGTAAAAACAAAAAATAATTATAATAATAATAATAAAAATATGGATCAAACTTTAAAATAAAGAATTGGGATGGCGGTTTTGAAAATATAATTATTAATTCTCATGAAGTTGTCGCCTTAATATATGTATGTATCTATCTTTACTTAACCAAACTTGTGATAAAAAACAAGCAAATAATATGAAAAATTACAAGCATCAGAGTGTTAGAATAATTTAAAGGTAGTTCAAGTATGGGTTATATTTTGTACTCATGCTAGTTATATCAGAAAGAAAGTACACTGACCCGTAATTAATATACGTTACGTGTTTAATTACATGTTATATGTTTTAATTGTTATAAGTTTGTATGAATTTTGTGGAGATTAAATATGTTCAATCACATGTAATATATGTTTATTTATTATGATGAACATGATTATGAGATAAATGATTTATAAGATTACGGGTCTAAGTATGCGTATTGATAGTTTAAAATGGAGTAAAATATATGTAAGAATTTCAGGTGTTGAAATCCCAAGGGGTTCGGGTGTTGAACTCCATATATATAAAAATGAAAGTTAAATATATGTAAGGATTTCGGGTGTTGAAATCCCAAGGGTTTCTGGTGTTGAACTCCGCATATATAAAAAGAGGAGTTATGAATACTCAAGGGTTAAAATTTAACACATAAGGAATCCGGGTGTTGAATTCCAAAAAAGTAAAGAGAATTAAATAAATAAAGATTTAGATGTTTAATTCCAATAAAAAATATGTTTATGAGATAAGAAAGTGTACTTACTTAGCGATGGCTAATAAAAATATATTTTTAAATGTATTCAGGGAAAACACCCATAGATGGTTAAAACTTCATAGATGTGACCGGATGGATAACGAACCCTACTCTCATGTTTAAAAGTAGTAGAATAAAACTTGTTGTAAAACGTTTATGTTTTCTTCTAATATTTTTATAATTATTAAGAAATGACATATCACTACGAGTGATAAGTTTTGTTGTGAAATGGAACCTAACTTTGATATAAGTTGTGAAAGTATTAAAAAATCTAGTGTGTTTCAGTTTTGCATAATCACCATCACCACAACCCTATCACCACCACCACAGTCCACATCTCCACTACCACAATCCTCATCTCCATCACTTCAGCCGCCCTTCGTAGCCACCATCACTGCACCATCACAGCCACCCGTCACTACCACCGCCACACCCCCATCACCGCCACCACATCGTCGTCACCGCCATCGCAGCCGCACAACAATGCCACCACCACAGTCGCCCATCACAACCATTACAACCCCTTATCACCTCCACTACCGCATCCACCCATCATCGCCACCACCCCCCATCTCCACCATCACAGCTGCCCATCACCGGTTTGAACTACAGAAGGTCTAAACTTAAGTTTTCAGACCACAAGGTGGGTAGTGCATCATATATGCTAGATGTTGAAGTTTTCTTAAATCCGTTACAAACTAGCAGATATATCATTAGCCAAGTAATCATTTAAACTTAATACTGTTTTTAAACATGTAAGTAACCTAATTAACAAATAACTCTTTAGAATGATAATTCCAAAATTAAAGACTTAAATGGAAGATCACCCATTGCATGTCTTCACCGTCGGAATAGTCCACTGCCCAATCGCTTACCGAAGTAAACATCATCGTTGCCATCGGAGTAAACTTTGCCTAGTCGATTTATCATCAAATTTTGATGTTTGTATTTTTAAAACTTTTTATTTGTTTGATTTAGCCTAAGTAGTCTTTAGATATATATTTTTTTATTTCAAAATTGTTTAGTTGTTATTGTAATATGATTTTAATAAATTATGCTATGTAAATAGTTTGTTAAAAAACTTTAATTTGATATATTTATTGTATATTATTTAAATTAGTATCCAATGTTAGATGATCTATACTAATAATACAAGATAATTATTGTCACATGTTATTCTCAAAATCATTTTATCACATGTTACTAACATAACAAGTCAATAATTTAATGATAATATTAGATACTAATGATGCTGTATATTATTTCTAAATTGTTAAATAAATATATAATAAATAAAAAACATATTTATTTTCATTAAAAAACTTAACTTTTTGAAACAACATTGTATGAACTATAAAGGTTTTTAATACAAATTAATTTAGAAAAAAATGACAGTGTTTAAAAATAATTTAAAAAAACATCATCATAAATTGAAAATTTAAAATTAGGTCCATCTAAGTAATGCAATTATCATAAAAACAATCTTGTAAAAGGATTATGTCGTATTAGTTTGAGTTAAGAGGATAAAATATTGGTCTTATCATTTGGATGATATTTAAAAGTAGTAACTGAAAAATATATGTTACCGTGTTGAATTAAAGATCTTTTTGTAACACAAATAAGCAAAATCAAGAATAATATTACCTCTAGTTTTTATAAATTCCTATATACGGATTTACCCTTCAATTTCCAAGAAAACTTGTAAAGGTTTGTTAAGTCATGAGGAATTCAATTTTTTTTATAATGATTCCAAATGTAAAGACCAAAAGAATATTTACAGTTTACTTTTAGAAAACTTTTACCAAAAGGTATTTGATTTTGGAAATATTGAAGTTATCGAAGGTTTAAGTCTCCTAATGAGTTAAAATATGTACATTTAGAAGTAGTGTTAAAGAGTGTTTGTGTCTTATGGTTCTAAAAGTAAATAAATAGAAAAAATGAAAGATGAAAGAAAAAAGGAGCTTGAGAAAACTTCAAATGATATCAACTTGTATATGATTCTTACAAATGTTTTCAAAAACCTTAAATTCATTTGTATATATTCAAATCGTCTCATATATATTCGCCAGTACCTGTAAACAGTTTTATAGTTATTAATGTATTGAAATAATATTTGAAGTTAGTCGATTATTTTTTTTTATTTTGTTTATATCGATAATAAACAAAAACTTATGAAAGATCATGATATGACAAAATGTCCTTATATTCAAACCTTTCACATGTCTCTACACATATATTGACAAATATATACCATCTGAATCTATGTAAATATGTTTTAATATTTTGTCCAGGAGTGTCCTTTCTAAGTATATTTAGAGCATATTTGTCATTTGACAATTATAAATGCAGGGGAGTTTTACAATTAGACCATGAGTAATCAACCTTTGTCTCGATCTACAGGTAAGTTTACTGGACAAAATTATATAGTATTGATTCTCTTGAGTAATTTTATAATTTTAATGTGATGTGCAGCAACATTTTGACACAATCAAAGATCAACCAATAACACAAAAACATTATAGAATCGCAATCAAATCAATAATGAATACACACACATCATATTGGTTTATTACAACTACTGATTATAAGCTTAAGCTATATATATATATATATATACACACACACATATATATATATAAACTAGTTAATAGACTTTCTATAAAATCAGAAAATATTTTTGCAAATATAAGCAAATTTGCATAAGAGATATATTCCATATAAAGATAAACTTTATCAGATCTTGATGGTTTATTTCATTGAAATCTATGTACGGAGAGAATCATGGATGGGAGTTGAGAGGATGATGAAAGTATTCATGTGTTTAGTTTTTCTACAAATGTGACATTGGTTACTTGGGTTGTGATTGTAAATATTTTTTTTGAAAGTTTGTGAGTTTTTTACGCATTTAATAGTATTAAAAAGTTGTCAAATGACTTGGCCATTTTGTTAGATTTTAGTTTCAGTCAACTCTTCTTCTGTATTTGTCAATTTCTATACAAGATAATCAATTTGAGTTTGATAATCATTTGTCTCATAATTAAGATGAGAGATTTGTTAATTCAAGTGTTTGATTGTCTCTTTATATATATTTTATAACTTGTTCACTAATCACTATACACCATCAGAGGTCATATTCTCAATTATTTCAATTTACTTTGACGAGTTCTTTTAATACTTAACAATTAGTCTTTTACTTGTTTTTCAATCTACAACTTCTATTCCAATAAAAAAATTAGATTCTCTTTATCACAAGATCAAGATTCTAGACAAAATTTCAGAAACATCCTTTAAGTTTATAGAAAATTACAAATATCATACTTTATCTTTAAAAAATATTCTAATCATACTTTTTGTATATTTTTAGAGTAAACTATATTTTTTATCCTTTAACTTTATAGCAAATTTTAGAGATTGTCCTTAAACTAAGGAAATTATAGTAATTGTCATTTACATTTAAATGTTGTTACATGTTTAGTCCTTTTTACTAACGGATGTTAAAATTTTTCATTAAATCCAATCATGTGCCTTGCACATGAGGGCATTTATGTCATTTTACTATATTAACTATAAAAATTTCTTATTTTATAAATAAAAATTAAAAAACAAAACAAAATATATAAAACCCAAATCATTCTCTTTCCACTCCCTCATTC
>BJCM01210706.1:0-21400 GCA_018326385.1 Flaveria bidentis
TCACATCCTAATATATTACAAAAAGGATAAAGTACATAAAGTAGAAAGTTACAAACTCAAGACCTCAATGTACAGTTACCAAAAGCATGGACCTTTTCACCAACTTATGTAAGTTGGTGACTTTACAAAGTTTCAGCGGAAAGGGCTCCACCGTTATGTAAAAGGTACATCAGATAAAGCATGTGTTCAAAAGTCTTCGCAAGAAATCTATCTTCAAGTGTTGGCTTCGAAAGACTTTGTCTTTAAAGCTTCAGAAGATTTCATCTTTGGCTTCGGAAGATATTGGTCTTGGCTTTGTAAGATTTTACACTTAGTGTATTTTCTGATGCTGGTATGAAACTTCCAATGCATTCTACTTCACTACACTTGTGCATGCATGCAAGAGAGACTTTGGGTGTTTGGATTGCATCAGCCTTTACATTTAATCCTTACAGATAGTACACTTGACATCAAGTTGGTAGAACTTGAAGTCCTTGAATGCAGCAAATGCCAGGAATATCCTAAGAGCTTCAAGTCTTGTTATAGAAGCAAAGATATCAGTGTAGTCAATTTCTTCTTCTTGTGTGTATCCTTGAACAACTAGTCTTGACTTGTTTTTGATGACAAGTCCTTTATCCTCCTTCTTCTTCCTAAAAACCCACTTGGTTCCTATGGTAGTCTTCCCTTCAGAAAAAGGACATAGTATCCAAACCTTTTGTCTTTTGAATTAAAGTAGCTCATCCTGTTGTGCTTCAACCCAGCTTCCATCCTTCAAGACTTCATCAAATTTCTTTAGCTCTATCTAAGATAAGAAACAAGAGTATAAGCACACTTTTTTTCATGAGTCTATTATCTTATTCTCACCCCCTTGTCAACATCTCCAATGATGTGTGTGGTGGGATGTGACTTGTGGATCCTAAATTGAGGGATCACAACAAGTTGATTGGATAAATCTAAATTTGTGAATTTTAGATTTGGCAATGAATTGTCTCCTACCATATCAGCACACTTATCAAGAGAAGCTTGATCCAATGAGTGTGTGATATTGTTATTGTTGTCTTCCATGTAGTGGTTATCAACATCAAAGAATTCTTGATCACTGTCACCACCACCATTTTCTCCTACATTTGAATCTCTTTCATTTGAGTTTTGTGCCTCTAAGCTAAAATTTGTAGGCACCTTAGATATATCAACTTGATTTGTCAGTGTTGTGCTGATAGGAACTCCATTTACAGGGTTAGTTACCATTGGAACTCCATCTACAGGGTTAGTAGATCTCCTTGATAAATTACTTGTAGATCCTTAAACATTCTCATAAGATTTGTTAAAAAAGTTGGAAACTAAATCAAGATCAAATAACCAATTAGGACCAGAACCTTTCACACTAGGAGTGTGCTCATTGAAGGTACATTGGTTAACTTTTCAACTACTCTAGTTTTGAGATTATATACTCTATAAGCCTTTGCTTGGGAAAAGTATCCAACAAAGTGCCCATCATATGATTTCTCATCAAATTTGGCTATTTGATGTTTGGTATTCAAGATGGTGCAAAGACATCCAAATAATCGGAGAAGACCAATGAAAGGCCTCCTTTTGTGCCACTATTCATAAGGAGTCTTACCATGAGTCTTAACTACTAAAACTCTATTCTGCAAGTTCCAAGCACTGTTGACTACGTTTGCTCAAAAGGTGATGGGCAGTTTAGAGTCAGAAAACATGGTTCTTGCTGCTTTAATAAGTGTCATGTTTCTCCTCTTAGTAAACCTATTTTGTTGAGGAGTCCTGGGAGCAATGTATTGTCTTGTAATACCCTCTTCATCACAAAATATGTCAAAGGATTTGGTGTTTGAATTCAGATCCTTGATCGCACCTTATGGTATTGACCTTGTGATCACATTGATTCTCAATTTTCAGAATGAAGTTCTTCAAGATCTCTAGAGTCTCATCGTTAGTTCTAAGGAAGAAGACCTAAGTGAATCTTATGAAGTCATCTGTGATCACCAAACAATATGAGGTCCTTCCTAGACTCATTACATTGGTGGGTCCAAGGGGATCTATGTGTAATAAGTGTAGGGGAGTAGTAATAGAGTTCTTTCCTTTGGTTTGTGATACACCTTGTGTTGCTTCTGCTTCAGACATGCAACACAATGAGCATCACTTTTAAACTCTTTCTTTGGCATTCTAGTTACCAAATCATTCTAAGTTAATTTATTCATGTTCATAAAGTTTACATGGCACATTTTTTATGCTAAAGTAAAGACTCATCACTATTTTCTTTAGATAGAAAGCAAGAAACTTCTCCTAAGGGAGATGTTTCCTGAGCAAGATATGCTCTTGAGGAATGTCAACCCCAAGCTTGATAACAATGCACTCAAGCTTAGTGAAGAGTATGTTATGTCTTTGATCACAAAGTTAGGATACACTCAGTAAATTGTATCTAAGCTCCTTAACAATGTTTATCCTTTTCAATGATGAGCTTACCATTTGTGACCCTGCCCCTTCCAGTAATACAACCCTCCTACATCTCCTCCAAAAGAAACTAGCCCTCCATCAATTTTCTTATAGTTTTGAAGCAAAGATTCATTGCATGTCATGTGCCTGGAATAGGCACTATCAATGATCCATACATTTCTCTTGGTCTTCAATTGTTCCTGCAAAAAATGGAGAAGATTAGTTACATTTTAAAACCCTAGCCTCTTTGGCCTTGGCCTTATCAAAACGGACTGAAGACAATGCACCATTAATTGATTCTATGTTATGAATTTGGGGATCATTTGCTGTTGTTAATGAAGAACTTTTAGTCATTTGGTCTTTCTTTATCTTTCACACCATCTTTGTAAGAGTAGACTTGACCTTCAATACTTTGGAATGTTTAACAACTTCGAAAGTTTTGGAGACTGACCCTTTAGAAGATCTTGCTTTTACTACAACAAACTTCATTGCTTCGGAAGCTTTCCTTTCTTCCGAGACCAAAATATCTTCCGAAGGCAAGTTACCTGTCTTCTTTCCCATTTTGGAGTTTCTGAAAGAAAAATATTTTTCTTCAAACACTTTCTTCTTCTTGCTCTTCCCAGAAGTCTTCTTCTTGGTTATATTGACAATACTTTTCAGATTGTAAATGCAATCCTCTACAACATGAGAAGTATGCAATCAAATTGATTCCTTCTGAGAGTTTTCTTATGAATAGAAGATTGAGGTTTGATCACTTTTTGTCCCCATCCCTATCTTTTTCGGATATTATAGCAAGCTTCCTAGGGCGAGACTTTCTTTTGGAGGTGGATGGTTAATACTGTAGTAGTGTTACATAGTTATCAACATTCATTCCTTCACAGGGATGGGTTAGACATGAACGTGAACTCTTGGAACTAGAGTCTAGAGTTGACTCCATAGTCTTTACCACTTCAAACCCTATAGAGGTAAAGACTTGTTTCTGCTTGGAGTTGAAAGTGGCATTGATCTCTTGAGCTTTCTTTGATCTCCTTTTAGCTGCTCGGATTAAATTTTTCCGCTTTGACTTTGTCATCCTTGGTTTCTTCCTCTTCTCAGGAGAATAGTGACCCTTGTTAGGATGATCTTCTTCACATTTCTCAGATATATCCTTAACTATCCCCTCTTCATCCACTTCATCACTGGGGTCCATGGATAGTAGCTCATCTCGACCAATTCCACACCTAGGAGATCTTATAGACAATAAAGTGTGTGGAGGAGCTATCTCACTAGAACCCAATCCCTGCTTGTTCTGATAATACACTTTGGCATGAAAGGGTGAGAGTATTATGTTCTTGAAGGTCTCTTCTTCGAGAACATATTTCTCTACCTTGGCTTTGCTAATTACAAGCTCAGCCTAACACTTATTCAACTTAGTGATGAGATCCTTAATTTGAGTCTTGTAGTTGGTATGTTCATGCTTAAAAGTTGAATGGTTTTCTTTAAATCTTCTAATTTAATTTATACTCATTTTTAGCTTTTTTAAATCAACTTTTAAGATGTTCAAGGACTTAAGATCAGATCTCATCTCTAGTTATAGCAAAGCATTCTAGGGTACAAAGATGTTCTAATACCTCGACTTCATCAAGATCTTTGGTTTGGAGACACATCTTCAACCTAGAAACTCCAATCAAAACCTCATTCTTCAACAACAACTGCAACTTGCTGCTTGGGTTTCTTAATGTGTGGAGCTCCTTTAGTGTAGTTTGGCTTAGGTTGTGCTTCTAGTTGGTGATACGGAAAATGAATAAGGAGTCGTCGATTAAAGACTCAAGCTTGGCCACTATTAGTCCTGGGTGCCTTACTCTCCCTAGGAAAGTATCCCATCTGGTTACAGTTGTAACATTTCACCTTGCTCTTGTCCAACCCAAACTTTCCATTGGATACATTGCTAGGAAACTTCCTCCCTATCCTTTTGTAGAATTTCTTGGCTCTATGAGTGAGAACAACCATCTGTTGAACTATCTTCATATATTCTAGGCCACCTGGATGGATACAGTCCAAATCTTCAAGGGTGAAAAGGAAGTCTCATATGCTTTCATCATGAGACACAAAGGCTTGTGATGAGCTTGTCTCTTGTAATAGGCTTCCTTAGATGTAGCTCTCCCTTGGTGTCTCTGGGAAGGTGATGAAAGGGCCCTTTGATGAGTTGTCTGGGTAAAAGAAAAGATGGTGTTGGGGTTCTCTATAATCCCTTTCAACCACATGCAAGGCAGAACTCTATTGATTGTTTGAGTTGCTAGATGGATTTTGCATGTTTATCTTCATTTGGTAGCCAATGAGTATGCCATATAACTTAGTGAGAGTAAAAGTTTTAAGGTTTTCAGTCCTTTTAATGACCACACAGTAGTGTGTCCGTTGTCTTGGAAGATAGGACATAAACTTCCTCACAATATCCCTATTCTCCAGCTTCACTTCAACATCCACCAGAGTGTCCACAATCTCAACATACATGAAGTATTGTTGAGTCATGGTTTCACCTGTTTTGAAGGTGAAGTTCTCAAATTGTTGGTTCAAGATGTCTTTCTTGTTCTCTTTTGCTTCAATGGACCCCTCATACATCATAGAGGGTAGTTATGGCTTTCTAATCTACATCTATTCTTTTTCTATCTTCTCCAGAGTAGCCAACCACTTCTTTTGGTATCATGCCACCTCCAATAGTAGCTGAATAGGTGCAATGAATATAGGGTCCTGAGGTAACAGACTCCCACATCCTACTATCCTGCGACTTGATGAGGCCTTCCATTTTTAGGCACCAAGTATCGAAATCATAAGAAGTGATCAGTGGGGACTTTACCATGGTACCAGTTTCCATATCAGACTTAGAAATTGCCATTTGAGATGTTACGTGTTTTGTGAGAATTAAGGAGATTTAAGATGGTGAGATCTTACAATCAATAGCGTTGTTTGCTCTGATACCAATTGTAGCACCGGTTAAGGGAGGTCAATATAATCAGTCTCACAATTAGGAAAGTGTTAGAACATTTAACGAATCAAATAGGAAACCATGTTTGAGTATGGGATGCAAAGAATACAAGCAAACAAGGAGACAAAACTTAAGAACAATATCATATGATTTCCAAGAATGATATATATTAATCTCAAGTCCTTTTACAAGTGTTACAATGCATAAAATAAGATACAAGACCTAAGATACTTTATACTACACTCTACAGCCAACTATACTTTGAAAGCCAGATGTAAATACTAATCTAGACAACAAGATCAATGTATAGTAAAAAGGTAGATTGTCTTTTGACTTATGATTATGACATGCCATATCTCACTTCTTTATATATTACAAAAGGATAAAGGTACATAAAATAAAAAGTTACAAACTCTTGAACTCAATGTACAATTGCAAAAGTATGGACCTTTTAACCAACTTATGCAAGTTGGTAAGACTACAGAGTTGCAACGAAAAGTGAGTCAACTTTATGCAAAAGTGCATCCAAAGAAAGCATATTCTCCTCTGTCTTCGGAAGAAATCAGTCTTCACTTCATTGGCTTCGAAAGATTTTGTCATTGAAGTTTCGGAAGACTTCATCTTTGGGTTCGGAAGATTTTACATATAGAATATTTTCTGTGCGGAGTGTAAAACTTTCGAAGCAACTCCTACCTTATACAGAATGCATGCATGCAGGAAACACGTTGGTTACTTTGGTTGCGTTAGTCTTTCATATATAACCTTACATCCTTAACTTTCAAAAAATAAACGGATGGTCCTTATTTAAATATTTGCATTCAATATCAAACCAAAATCACTAAATCTCTAGAAATGGTAGAATGTCTAAATGTTGACATTATCACTTTGAATGTTCCGGTTAATAATAAAGAGCATCCTTGAATGTTGACGCTTGTCACTTTAAAAGTTTTGGATGTACTTATTTATCACTTTGAATGTTGTTATTGCCACTTGGTTTGAATGTTTTATCATTTAAGTAGTTTGAAACTGTAGTTTTGTTTTACAATTTAACATTTGGTTATTTGAGATTTAGATGTTTTGAGTTTGCATGAATATTAAAAAATTACAAAAATAATATTTTTTGAAATCAAATACAATCAATTTGAGTTTGAATTTCAATTTCATATCTAATTGAATCTCAAATTTAACATGAATTCAATTCTAGAATTTGACATGAATTTGAACTCATAGTTTTATTCGAATCTGTGCCGAACTATAACAAGCTTTATAGCTTAAATACCTCAATTTGTGTACCTCGAATTTTACTACATTGACACCGTTCGTTAACGACATGTAAAGAATCACAAGCAAAAACATGCTTAAAAAAGAGAAACAGGCTTCTTAAGCCTACCAAAGTGCCAAGATGCAAACAGTTAATTGGTGTAGTCTAACTTCATTTTTATGTTTCAAATTTATGTGATTTTTAAGGAACCAAAATATTATTTACTAGTTTTAGTTAACTCGTGTATTACACGGGTTGAATAAATAAAATATTAATATAATAAATTTATTATTTATAAAATGATATTTTAAGATATGATATAACTTATATTACGTATGAGAAATGACTATAAATAATAAAACAATGATATCAACTTTTTAAAATATTGTTTTTAAATTTTTTTTACATAAACATTTTGTTTTAAAACAAACCTTATAAAAATACATTTTTTAAAAATTTCTTATTACAACTCCCAAATTTGCTTAATTTTATTTATAAAAAAATGACTTTTTAAAAGTATTAATTTATTTAGAAATAAACTTAATAAATAGATTTATTTCTTAATTTATTAAATATTAAAAAGTATTAAAATAATATTATTATTAATTAAGGTAATTATTTAATAGGAGAAAGATACGGTAAATTTTGATAAGAAGGATTGTGATGATAACATATGGTACTCCCATTTACATTTTTATTAAAGTAATAAGATTATTAAATGCATTAACTAAATACTTTTTTGTTTCTTTGATTCATGCTCTATTTTTTTTGTATGTGCATCAATTATATTCTACTTGAGCTCATAAAATGATAACAACTCAACAAGGGCAACCTTGAAACCAACCACACGTTAAGTGATGCATAAAAATCACATTACATATATGATTGGTGTACCGCAAAGTATAACAAACCGGAATCATTTTATCTAGGGTTGGTAATCATATTGGGTTTACGGAATGACATTTAATAATTACCTGAACACTACCTATATATTTTTTTCTGTTAAATTTATTAGTGTTACCCTAAACACAATTAAGATCATTTTAACCCCAACATGATGCATGTAACCTGTTTACTAAAATAAACGGGCAAGTGAAAACATGACGTATATGGGTTGTAAATGAGTTGTGATCAAGTTGCAAATATACTAAGTGCGTTGACCAGTCATAAAATGATGAATGGGTTATCAAAAGTTCGTTGATCATATAAAACATAAAGTACAACATTTAAAATTTTTGAACGGTTATCTTATGTTAGAGCAACCATCCACTTATTGATAAGTTTGAATATATTAGCCCAAACACGTCATATTTTTCAAAACAAATTACATAAGACAATTCGAACTTAATTATTTTTATGTTGATTCTTTTAGAGTTGATACTTTTTATGGGCGATAACAATTTAAGATGTTTATCTAGTTTGCATCAGAATCTCCTTAAAGACCTTTTGATCATCTTGTGATGGTTTATATAAGGTTTGTGTGTTAATGATAAATACCTTAACGATGTATATATATACATATATACCACGAGATTAGATTTTAAGATTAAATAGAAATATACAATAACCTTATAATAATTTTATATTATAGTAATTGATGTAAGGTAGGATGAATTGACCTTAGTTGGGCATGAGCACAAGTCACAATTGGAATGCATAATGGAGTTGGACCGGTGGTTAGCGGTTGGCCACATGCACCATTCTATGCGCCGGACAATACTTTCGAAATTGATTTCCATGTCCCTTTGCGCGTGTTTGCTGGAATTTGTCAATCTATTATTAAATGGGATAATGTACAAAATTAAATTTTAAATGGTTAAAAAGGTTTTAGATATATAGTTCTCATGTACCTCTTCGGTTGGCTAAAGTGTTGTAAGAATCTTGCCTTCAACAAGACCGTACATAGTACGTTCTTGCATTATATTGAACAATATATATTTCGGCCAGACATTACAAAGTTTGAATGAACATGTGACGACACACAAGTCTGGACCTCTGGTATACCATCGACGTATGTACAGTCATTCGTGTTGTTTTCATGATACACTTATTGTTTTATTTGATCCTATGTAAATCTTCAACATGAGAGGAAACTAACACTTGGTATTCTTTGTAAAACATGAGAGAGTCACGGCTGCCAATTGCCAAAGGATGATAGAACATGTGAGTTCTTTAGCTTATTATTCTGACCCTTCATCCTGACAAACAAGTGGCGGGGTTGATAGAGAGTAGTCGATTCTGCTATTGAATAGTAAGGATTGATATAGCAAAGTAAATATTGGGATTATGTAATTAAGAAACTAGAATATTTAGTATTTAAGTCATTGATATTGTATGAATTGTACATATGAAACATATTGGTCAAATAGATGTAATACGGTAACATGGCACTTGGTCTACCCACAATATTGACGCCATAATGAACCGCCATGGAACTACCTATAATTGTCATTAGTTAGTTAAATAATTACCATTTTAAGGATAAATACCTGTACGACATTTGGAGGATCAGTTTGTTATCAAAAGTAAGGAAGGTATAACACTTTTGGTGATAGATCTGGTATTGGAGTTGGGATGTGCACATTCACTTGATAGGAGAATTTCCTTATGCATTCTCACCAAAAAGAAGTTGCACATAGTGTACACTTACCTGATATGAGCCTTGGCTCATACATACTCAACTTCATACGAGCCGTATCGTTAGTATGTTCACCTACCAGGATCTTAGTAATGCATTTCTAGCTATACACATAAAGAAGCTCTATAAGTATACAAGTTCAAAGATAATAATAAATTAAAAGCCAAAGAAAGAATGAAGTAAATTATTTGTTAAAGTATGGCTAAAGATATATTGATAAAGCTCAAGTGATATTTAAAGCTAAAAATATACAAAATACAAAAGTAACAATTAAAATTAAAGTATGACCACACGTGTACTAATGGTACATGATGAAGTATGATTTGCTAAGGCATAGATCTTAAAGTTAAATGTAGAATTCATTCGACAACACTGATTTTTTTATCAATATTAGTTTGATAAGTATACGGAATGAATAAAACTGTTAACTTGGCATGGATTGAGTAGCTACCCAAAATCTTCAAAATTGGGCTTCTAATAAAGAACATGTTTAGACACTTAGTTAAAGTTTCTACTTATTTATTTAATACAATTTATGATGTAATGATGCGTACATTTTGTTATTATGAATGAATGGTTGTTGAAAATTTAAGAATTATGTTTTCTAATATGAAAGCGAACTATGATGTCTTTAGGAAACAGAGCCTTACATTAACTAACTCATCATACCTATTAAGCAAAAGGTGGGTGAACTCGGACAAATGTAACAAAGTTTAGTTTTCAATTAGACTCTATAACAAAAGAGCTTGCACACAGAGGAAAGCTTTACAAAATCTAAGACCAAAGCTCTTTGTGTGATACTATTGCATAGCATATTTCCTTGTTATTTGGGTGACAATGGCTGTTTCATCAATTTTCTATATGGAGGAATCTGTTATTCAATACATGTCTAAAATTTTGATTAATGGAGGAGATGGAGATTCTATAGAAGTTTACAAATATGTTTGTGAAGGCTTAAGTTACATGTTCAACTAAGCAAGAAGAAGCTATAAAGTCAAGTTTATTTAATGATGTTATAAGGAGCGGAGATCAAAAGGTTAGAGGAGACACTTTGGGAAGGGTTAATGACAAGAACATGGTTGTCATTTTTTTCATTATTTTTCTTCATGGTAGGACTAGTTATAACTTAGCAATTCTGCTTTATATAGATCTAGCATGCCATTGAATGCAAGTGTACTCCATAGTGTAGTTAATTATGTCTGATCTACATTTTTTTTACAGTGGGGTCTTCTCCTGTTAAAAAACAAGTTGATCTGCATATGTCTAAAAGTTTGTTAGTCACTCTTTATTATACGAAAGCTACTCAACACTAATGTGTTTTTCAAAACTAATAATGTTTTGAAAACAATTATGTCATGCATAAAAGATACAATCAAACAATTTAACATTGTGTTTTATTTTTAATATCATTTGTTTCATTCTTTTTCTTCACGCTAGGAGTGGTTGTAACTTAGCAATTTTATTGTACATAAATCTAGAATGCCATTTAATGCAAGTGTAGTCCATAGCGTACTTAATTATATCTGATCTACATTTATATTTACAGTGGGGTCTTTTCAAGCTACAAACAAGTTGATCTGCGTATGTTTAGGAGTCTGCTAGTCATTCTTTATTATACGAAAGCTACTCAACACTAGTGTATTTTTCGAAACTCAATGTTTTCAAAAACATTATGGCATTCATAAAAATACAATGAAATATTTTAACATTATGTATTTTTTTAATATCATTTTGTGTTAATTTGTAACTGTTTTTAATATTTTAAATTAATTAATTGTTATTTTATTATTTTGTACATACTCGATGTACGTTACACTTGTATTTCACCGGTATGTTTTTGTTAGAAATTATCATTTTCAGAAAACATAATAATGTTCTGAAATAGTTAATATCAAATGAAAAAACACAGTATTAAATACATAATGATTAGCATTAAACAAAAAACTGAAAAATATATCTTTATAAATTTCATATAGTGACATAGTACTCATTATAAAAATAAAAACTGGTTGTTAGTGTAATTCTTGTGAAAAATATAATACTGTATAAAATTATGAATGTTTAAAATACACTAGTGAACTTAAAAAATTCAACACAAAAGGTCATGATTAAAATAATCTCTAACAAACTCTTGTTCTTCTTAATAATTGATTAAAAAAACTAGTGGTTAAAATTCATTCTTCCATGTTTTAGATTTAAAATTAATTTTATTCAAACATTTACCTTATATGGAATATATATATATATATATATATATATATCAAAACCAAATTTGAAACATGATATATACCCCATCTTTATAACAAAAATATCATATTTTTTATTATTAATTTATTTCTTACAAAGAATTTAGAATATGTTTATTCTGCCCATATTTTTTTTCTGTATATTAAAAGTTCATATTCAACAACTTTTTTATCGTATATTTTATTCAATAATTGCATTTTAATAAGGTCCGGATGGAACCAAAATATATATATTTTAAATCTTAAACTACTGTTTATCATTAGCGCGCGTTACGCCCGTGATAGTCGACTTGTAATAATTTTGAAAATGTATAACTTAGGGTTCAGAATCAGCGTTCAGCGGATGCTAAAAAAAATTGATAGCCACACATAAGCAACCGAAACCACTCTTGAATCTCATCATAGCCTGAAATACATTAGTAATAAACCTAAAGCAGGACAAAGAAACCAGTGATGAACACTGAGCCAAATACAAGTCTCAGATGAGGTAGTCCTCATCATCATTGACACATTACTTTGATAAATTACACATACCCAACGACATGCATAAGCCAGTTATACAACAAGCATCACAAAACCACTTTGAGTTGTAACCCATGATGGAGAACCACAAATCTACAAACCAAGAACTAGACAAAGAGAATGGGAGACTGGCATAGCCACAACATCAATCGGGGCATAATAACCAATTGATGACAATGGTGGTCGCACCACAGTCGTTAAGAAGGCGCACTTTAGATCTAAAAACCCTATATGGGTTTTTGAGGGATACAAAAGAAAGGGGTAACAATAATTGTTGCACCATTATTGCCATCACCGCTCAGACCAAGAAGCCCATCATGTGGTCTACCAAACCATATAAGGATGGTTGACTTACAATCGACCTCACTCTCATAATCACCACCACAAACGCGGTAAAAAACCACCACACATGCCACCCACGACCAGCAACGTCCGTTCAGTTCCCTCTGGTAAAGAGACCATCACCGACTCTAAGGTAAACCGTCGGTAGACCAAACGACAGAGCTCACTACCACCTCGATTAGAGACGGGAGGCAGAGCGACAATGAAGCCCACCACCACCATCCGACCATCGGCAGAATCCAACACAGTTGTGAAACCGCCACGTCCTCCATCTCAACCGTAGATGGGAGGCGGAGCGGTGGTAGATCCCACCACCACAGTCACAGATAAGAACAAATGATGAAACCAGTACTGTCACCGTCACCTATGCTAACTATTGATACATATGTACCTAGATCCTGATCTGAATGTAATGTCTTGAATGTCTTACACTGATGTAATATTGGGTACTTAATGAAATAAGGATATTTGATTGTGATTTGTAATGTTTAATATTTCATTAATGAGTTGTTTAACGCATATTGACTTGATTATATAGGTTTGTGGTTGGTTGAATTAATATAAATAATGTTATGACATTTAATACATTCAAAACATAATAACATGAAGTTATCATGCAAATGGCCCATTCTAATGGACCATACGCATGAACAACTTCATGCGAATGACTCAGTCGCACGACTGAACCAGGAGACTGGATCAGCCGTATGATTGTCACATAAGAATGGCTCAGTCGCACGACTAAACACTCAGTCGTGCGAATGGATCAACAGTATGACTTAATCGCACGACTGAACCATGCTAATGGTTCAGTCGCCCCAATGAGCAACCCTAACCTATAAATACCACCTAATTCGTGGAAAAACGTAAGCATTGAATACACTTCGACTCCATACATACCCTAGCCGTCCAGAAGCCTCTAAGTTCATACTCCAAGTTCATAGAACACTGTAGATCGATTCCTAATCGATTCTTGACGTTAGATTTAATACATTATTGTTTCTACATGCGTTCTCACTGATTGGATCGTCAATCAAATAGGATTCCGCACTATTTGGTTTGGTTTACACATTAATCATTAGGTATTTCGTTCAAATACCAGATCCTAACAAATACCAGATCCTAACACTAACAAAAGGCATGATGGGACAGACCACCACTGTCCTCACTGGTGGCTACGTCAAGCTTTGAGGTTGTACCAAAAGCCACAAAACCCACATAAAAGTGGAATCATAAAAAAGGTCATGCATATAAAAGTTGTATCGAATGCAGGAACAAATGAGCACTGACAAAAAAAGAAAGACCGGCGGCCCATGTCGTCGCCACTAGCAACAATATCGGCAAGCACACGGGAGAGCAGACCGGTCACCACCGGCAACTCCACATATAAACACCCAGAAAACCCTTATATAAGGGGGATCAGTGGGGACAAGCTGTACCACACACATTGACAGATGCACATAACACTATTCATTTGAAATTCCTTTATAAATATATAGGAGAATTTCTTACAAGTTTATGTTGTATTTTCAATTAGGTATAAGAGGTTTTAACATTTTCAAATTCTTAAACTTTTACAAGTTAATCCAAGTGTAACAAACTAATAAATATAGTGGTTAACATAAACTTAATTGACAATAACATACCAACTATAAAAAAGGCTGAAATGTGTTGACATATATAGAGGTGCTAGAATATTAGTTAAGAAAGAAGCCATGACCCGTTGGAATGAAGATTAACGCATAGACCAACTGACATTTTGGTATTTGGATGAATTAGCAGGAATCATGCATATGTGAATTTTATAGAAGGTTTCACTTGTATGGGATTGGGAAGTAGTTTTTTTAAGGTGGGTGAAGCTATGTTAAAAGTAACGTTGTCCAAATTAAACAAACACGATATAACATCCCACATCAATTGGAAAGGGGAACAAAAGTCTCTTTATAAGGGGCTGGATACATTTCCACATCGAACATGTTATGAACCCGTGATAGAGGTATTCCCCCAAGTAACAAAAAATATCCGGTATAGTTTCCTTCCTATTACAGTTGGTATTAAAGCCATGGCCGGGCTAGTGTGCTAGCAAGGACAAAGGTCTGCTAAATGGGGGGAGGATGTAACATCCCACATTACTTGGGAAGGGAAACAAAAGTCTATTTATAAGGGGCTAGATGCCTTACCCTGTTGGATGCGTCTTAAACCCGTGATAGAGGTATTTCATAATGTAGCAGACAATATCTGGTGTGGTTTCCTACTTGTTACACACTAGAAAGCATGTCTTGACAATCAACACATGTTTATACCCTTTGCATTTTATACTTTTAGTTTCTTGCCACTGAGACTGTGGAGTTACATAGTCAAGTTCTAGGGGTCATGCATAGTGTTGGGATTTAGAATTCTGGTGCAATCAAACAACACTTGTAATAATTTTTGTTACAATTGATAAAGATTTCTGAAGGCAAAGTTGCACTTCCAAAGATTAATAAATAAGAACTTCTGAAAGTGAGAACTCTGTCTTCCAAAGACAAAGTAAAGCCAACTTCTGAAGAAAAATACTTGGAAGACTTCAAGGCAAATAACTTTCGAAGTATAAAGACTTGAAGATCAGCAAAAGTCTCAGAAGAAGTAGACTCTTCTGAAGTAAAAGTGGCTTCAGAAGTTAACCTTCAGAAGAATCTACTATGAACCAGTGGATATTAGTATGGTCATTCTGACAAGCCGCTGCAATCTGTGAGATACTGCATGGTGTTTTCCCATGCTCATGTAGTTGACCATACTTTATTCACTGTTTATCGTTTATCAATTACTACAGTTACTAACTTCAGTTGTATCAAAAAGTTAAGTCATGGACATGTCATGGCTACCTTATCTAGGATAGTATTTAATATTAGAAACCTTACTACTAGCAATATGGTATTTGTTTAGTAATAATTTTCTAGCTGGTAATCTAAGTATAACTAGTTGTAGATAGTGGTATCTATAGCTCTCATTGTAAGCTCATTTGTAAGCAAGTAAGAATCTTGTAATCTTTGAGTTAAGAAGTAATATATACAAGTATCTTGAAACTTTCCCTTGGAAGATATCTTTGCTTATCTTCTGAGGAGAACTTTTTTTAATCTTGTATTATCTTCAGAAAAGTTTCAAGCCTGGGATGAACATTCAAAGTGTTATCAAACCTATTTCCGAAGTGATAAAACTTTTCATTTGGAAGACCTTCTTTCTCTCGAAAGTAAGATTGTCTTACCTTCGGAAGTTAATTTGACTTCGGAAGTTATTGGACTCGGAAAAACTCATATTCTTGGAAGGCCTCACTCTGTAAAAAGGTAAAGATTTTCTTGATGATGTCGGTATACTTAAATGACTTGTCCTTACCGCCCCTGTCAAATCATACTTGAAACTGTCATTTCACCTTATCCATCCACCATTTTACCCCATTTAAATACTTCTGACTTATTTCCTTAATATTTTTACTCATTGGCAAGCCCTAAGTGTTCTTCATCTTCACTCTCACTCCTAAATTTCCTTACTCTTCCCAAACTTTTCCACAATGGCTCTAAACCCTCAACATAACCAAGTCGCGCTCTTTGTCTCTTCAAAGGATGCAAACTTCTTTGAAATCATCTAGTTTTTGATCTAGTCTACCTACTACACAACCCTCAATGTTAACCCTACATTGTACTCCAACCATATGGCTGAATTTTGGGCAAATGGTCAGATTGACACTCTAAACGAAGTTAGGGTTATCAGGTCAAGAATCTATGGCCACAAATTGGTCATATCTGATAGACCATCAGGGAGCACCTAGAGCTTCATGATGAGGGTTCTCCTATTGAATTCCTCAAATTAGATTTGGAAGACACCTATACCCAATTTAGGTACGGTGGAGATGTAAGCAGGTCCAAAGTCTACAAGTGCAACTTCTCCTACAATTGGAAGTTCTTGCTTCACATTGTTCTCCACTATCTATCAAACAAATCCGGGGGATAGGTCAAATTCCCTATGATTTAGGATGCCTAGTTCACGGGTTGGTAAAGGGCCTCTGGTTTAACAATTCAAGATTTGTGCTGAATAACCTCAATGGAAATCTTCAAAGGGAGACATTCTACATGTATCCTAGGTTTATTCAACATATAATCCACTGTGAGTTTGATCAGGATAAGCTTGTCTGTGCATATACTCTCCCTATCCCTCACATAAGGCCAGGCATCTTCAAGGTTATTAAGAAGGTGCCCACCAACTTCACCGGAAGAAATATTGAACTTCTTCTAGGTATGATTGAGCCAACGACTCCTGGTGACATCCATATACACATTACAGGTGATGAACCCATACTAGCAATATCCACTTCAATTTTCCCTTCCCATCCTATCAAATATATATATTAGAGACGCTCCAAGTGAACCCATGTTCAATCTTCTCAGATTGATTCAATCCAAAAAGGCTAAAGTGGAAAAATGGGCTCCTACTCAGTCTAAGGTCTAACCATACTTACCTCAATATGGGTATTGAGTCTCCTTAGTCTCAATCCCATGAGCCCCAAACCCAAACTGAGGTGACTCACTATACCCCCTAAATAACTAAAAATGGACACCCAAATAATAGGCTTTATGCCTCTAGACATTGATCAAGGTCCTAGGTTATTAGGTATAACCTCCATATCTTTTACTGACCTACTTACCGGTATTGCTAAGGATTTCATGTTTCTCCCAAGCCATGATGTTGATCTACTACACCCATCTAATTAAGGTTCAACTGAGCCTAGAGAAACCTATGACTTCTTACCCCCATCAAGAAAGCAAAACTAAGGTGAGTCCTACTGATATGAAGGGGACTCATGTAGATTCAACTGGCACTTCAGAAAGCGTCTCATTGGACTCTTAAGATAGTGGTAACATGTCTAAGACTAAATCTACGACAACTCTGTCTTTTGATGACTCTGAAAAAGACATCACTATGTAGAGGAAACTAGGGTGCCAAGAAACCATATCTTATGGTAAAGATGAACATACATGGTATGTTACATCTCTCCCCGTGATTCTTTTTAAAGAAGATGAGGGAAGTATGCAACTCATTATAAGAGACCTATTTTCTAAAGTCTCAAACCTTGAATCAAAGGTTAAGACGTTAGGGGATAGGTCTGCCACTCAGCAACTTGAGATTGAAAATCTCAAGGCTCAACTAGCTGAGACACATATTGAGAGATCTAAGAGGCATGCACCATTTTAAGTCTCTCTAACTTCTTCCGCTAGTTTATCAAGCTCTCAAGATGATGCTACCAAAAAGGAGGAGAATATTCAGAGTGAAACACATGTGGAGAAAAGCTTGGCTATTTCAACACTGTCAGGATCGTGTACGTACGGAATACTAATAGATTCTGTGTTAGACCAGATCAAATAGTGCGGTATTTAATTTCATTGGTGATCCAATCAGTGAGAACGTTAACCCGATTGATATAAGAATGAACTAAACGTTAAGAATGAGTAGGAATCAATCAAGAACGAACTTTGAAGTTGGATTGATTGTCTTGGATGTTCTAGACGGCTAGGGTTTTTCTAGTGTTTCAAGTATTCCGAAAACTTATGAAGTATTATATTTTTCCACAAATTAAGTGGTATTTATAGGTATGTTGTTTCCAATCATACGACTGAACCATTAGCATGGTTCAGTCGTGCAACTGAATCATGCGATTGAGTCATACGCACGACTGAAGGTTCAATCGTGCGACTGAATCAATCTTATTTCTCAATCATACAACTGATCCGGTCTCCTTGTTTAGTCGTGCGACTGGTCCATAAGCATGATATATTCATACGTATGGTCCATAAGTATGGTCCATTAGCATGAATAATTATCCGACTTAGTTGAACACATTTCTCAATCATTATTGACTAAGAACTATGTACAACAACCTCAAACCTATATATTAAGTTCATACATATGAATTATACTTAACACAATAATAATATGAAATAATTATACTTAACACAATAATAATATGAAATAATTACATCACAAAAGCATTATAAGAATGGATGTCATCCAAGAGCTGAGTAGCCACCCCGTGCCATCCTCGGCAACATTACCTGCTAACTGGAAAGACATAAAAGTCAGCGTTCTGAGTGAGTTCTAGTTTTAAAATAAAACATACTTTATCTTTTGTTTAAAACCGTTCTTTACTTTCTTACAAATCATAACAGACTTTAGAACGTGATCACACATCGTACGTACACATAGATAATAGTTATTATCTTCATCATTGTTCAATTTGTATATTTATTATCTTCTCATTTTAATCTAGGTCCTGTCATGTGCTTAACCCCCCTCTAGAGCACCAAACAATTCATCTAGGGTTAAGCGACATGGACCCCATACGTCTGGTCAATCACAAAGACTGAACTCCTGTGTGCATCCTCATGGGGTATTTAACCCGCACATAGTTGAGCTGACAACCCCTCATTGGGTGTGAACCTCCGTATATTTTTTTAATCATACGGATTAAGCCCCAGTGCACATCCTCATGGGGTAGCTAACCCGCACACGGTTGAGTTAACACTCCACATTGAGTGTGAACCTCCATACATTTTCTTGCAAGGCTTTATTACGTTTGTTCATTCATTAATGCATGCATTCTTTATTTCGTTCCTCTTTTCATTATCTTCCATTTTACGTAACATAATAATTTTCATTTCATTCATTAACATACAAGGTAAAGCCATGGGAAGACAATCAAGTAACGCAAGGAACACAATAAACATACAACATCACCATACAAGGCACAACATACAAACATAACATACCACATACATACCACTTCGCATAAGCAGCCATCATACATCAAGTCGAACACAACGTCTACGACCCTGAAATTCACTTACATGAATCCCCAAGTCAAAGCCTACATAATACTATTCCCCAAAAAATTAGGAAATAAACTAAGTTCTTTCGGGCGCACGAGCCCTATTTGGGCGTATGGGCACCCTTTAGTCGCATGGCCTCTCAGGCGACTGAACACTTAGGTGAATGGGCATTAGGCGAATTAACCCTATACGAATGGACCTATGAGGATGATCACTATGGGCGAATGAACACTATGGGAATGAGCACCTAGGCGTTTGGACCTCAGTCACATGACTCCCATGCGAATGAACCTTAGTCGCACGACTCACATGTGTATGGACCTCAGTCGTGCGGTTCACATGCGATTGGACCTCATTTGCATTCATTTCGGTTGCATGACCTTGAGTCGCATGCCATTCGGTCGCATAGCCCTAGCTGATGCAGAATGCAGTTCCACACCGAACCCAATCTGCCATTTTAGGCCTCCAAGCCCTCCTAAACCTGTTCTAAGCTCAAATCAACCATCCTAAACCTTAGAAACACATACCACAACACCATTCAAGCACACACAAGCCCGAAATCAAAACCCATTCGAATCACAACCAAACACATACACACGGGTTTAACACACACACACACACACTACAAAAACGGGTTTTAAATGTGCTCCAGCCCCAAATCAGTTGAAAACATGTAAAAGAGGGGTCCTAGAACTCACACAAATAATCTCGTCGAGTAGAGCTTCAATCTAACCCGCTACACCTCAACTTTCACGCCCGAATCCACGAAAACGAAGCTTGAAGCCTTTTTTCTCCCTCTCTTCTCTCTATGTTAGATTTTCTAAGTGTGGGGGAGGATAGTAGGCTGCCCTCCCCTCTTAATCCCCTACTCTTCCAAACCTTCTCCCGTTTTGGCGAGTTTGGTCCCCCGACTTTGGATTTTATTTCTTTTTCTTCTTCATTCGGTTTCAATGAAAATAACCGAGTGTTACAAGTCCATCCCCCTTATATGGGTTTCTTCCCTAAAACCTGTTATTCCTCGAACAAACGTGGGTAATGCTGCCTCATTTCTTCTTCAGTCTCCCACGTAGACTCGGATCCTTTCCTATGCTTCCACTGTACATGCACAAGAGGAACCACTTTTTTCCTCAGCCTCTTCTCTTTTCGATCGATGATTGCCACTGGTTGCTTCACATAATTGAGCCATTCATCTACTTTGATATCCTCCAGTGGAACAATCATATATTCGTTCGCCAAACATTTCCTCAGATAAGATATGTGGAATGTTGGGTGAATTCCACTTAACTCCTCTAGTAATTCTAGTCTATAGGCCACCTCTCCTACTCGTGCAATGACTCGAAAATGGCCTATTATAGAGAATGTATGAAGAGGCTGATGCAACCCAAACATCCAAAGTCTATCCTGCATGCTGCACAAGTGCATTGAAGAAGAATGCTTAGGAAGTTTTACACATGCAACATAAAATACTATAAGTGTAAAATCTTCCGAAGCCAAGACCAATATCTTCAGAAGCCAAAGATGAAGTCTTCCAAAGCTTCAAAGACAAAGTCTTCCAAAGCCTCAACTCTTGAAGACAGATTTCTTTCGAAGACTTTTAGTAACATGCTTTATCTGATGTACTTTTCATTAAAGCTGGACACCTTTCCGCTGCATCTCTATAAAGTCACCAACTTGCATGAGTTGGTGAAATGGTCCATGCTTTTAGTAACTGTACATTAAGGTCTTGAGTTTGTAACTTTCTACTTCATGTACTTTATCCTTTTTGTAATAGATAAGGATATGAGCTATGGCATGTCATAGTCACTAGTCAAAAGGTAATCTGCCTTTTGACTCTACGGTAGATTTTGTTTGTGTCTAGTCAATTGTATCTAGCTGGATTTCATAGTATGGCCGGCTGTAGGATGTAGTATAAGTATCTCGTGTTCTTCTATCTTTCCTTTATGCTTTGTAACATTTGTAATAGAACATATAGAAAGCAATATACTTCATTTTTGAAAACCATATACTTGTGCTCTTGTGTTCTATCTCTTACATTACTTGTGTTCTTAGTGTCTTATTGTGGTTAATCCAGTTCACTGTTTGTTTAAGTTTGGTTAATCTCCTCTTTGTGTTGTTGTGTTGTAAGTAGAACCCCTTCACCGG
>BJCM01210707.1:0-15867 GCA_018326385.1 Flaveria bidentis
ACCACCCCAATATATTTGTAGAAAATAAGGCCGAGACATGATAATGATTAGTTTTTTTAAAAGTGTGAATTGAATTTAGTATGTAGATTTGAGTGAATTCGGTTGAGTTATAAATATAGTGCACGAGTGAGTAGGTTAAATGTGTGGTTAGTGGTAGTTTGAGAACCCGCCCTTGCCAAGGGCGAGTTCTCCATAAAGCAGTCAAACCAGAAGCATCGTCACATCAGCAGAACCCGCCCCTACCAGGGGCGGGATCCCTTTAAGTCACACTCGGTCAAGATTTTACCCTCTTGTCATTACTCTCTCTCTAAAAATCCTATTTTTTTAAAAAAAATCCATCCCAAGTCACACCCTTTTGGGGTGTGAGAAAAGTGTGACAGAGTCTTGCATGAGTGCCTTCACGGGCTAGTTAGAATGTTTTTTTTCAATTTTTTTCGATCTACTACAATAATACACCTCATTAACTCTAATAAATAAACAATTTTCTTACCATCACACCGATTACACTCATTTTATACAATTACTTACTGTCAACATGGCTATCTGCATAACAACACCTTTTTACTATCACGCCCGAAACACACCATTACCACTAGTAATGGCCTAATAAAAGAGTCAATTATACAAATAGCCCGTTGTTTCATATAGTTCACTCATGCTAAGTTTAAAAGGTTGCATTTTAAGTTGGGTGCTTTTCAACTTTAACAAATTTGTGTTTCAACTTTAATGATAGTAAAAATGACCAAAGTTTTAAATCATAATAGATATACACACACTAACAAATGTATTCTTAAAGGATGATGTTTATTGATACTTCACGACTGTTTCAAATAGGCATTACAACTTAAGGAAATATACGAAAACAAGAAAAATAAAAAAACTTGAACTAAACTTGGTCCATCCGACCATACCCACATTCTTCTTGTCCCGATAACAGCTCTCACTCATCGCTCTTAACAGCTAACTCAAGCAGAACTGTTTGAATTATCTTCAACA
Organism: Flaveria bidentis; assembly: GCA_018326385.1. Taxonomy (NCBI): domain Eukaryota; kingdom Viridiplantae; phylum Streptophyta; class Magnoliopsida; order Asterales; family Asteraceae; genus Flaveria; species Flaveria bidentis. The sequence goes on from BJCM01210707.1 coordinate 997, forward strand.
TAGAATATTAGAACTTATGATGTTTTATACATTTATGTAGCATCCATGATAATTGCATAAACCCAAACTTGAATACTATATAAACAAACTCGACAATTGGAGATCAATTGCCTTTTGATTTTATAGGTTAAGGTGTTTGATCATCCAAAGTGGCATAATGGTTGTCGATACACAACGAGTTTGTGTTTGAGCTAATTCCTCCTCTCTCACAACTCCTCCCAGTTACGGTTCACTGTAAAACAGTAATAATCAATTATAAGCGACTTTTTTTGTCCATGAGATCTTGTAAGCTCACAAACCCAATCAATACCCTGCTAACAATATAATATGGTTTGCACTTGACGATTAGCTTATATATGCACATAGATAGAGAGTAAGAGAGTACCTAGTGGTTGCAAGAAAAGGAACTGAGTGTGGCGAAGGAAAAAATAACCTTGTATTTTGTTGCTCATTGTTCTTCTCATTCTCTTTCAACTATGACCAATTCAAATAGTTAGAAAATAAAATTTTAATAAACTTGTAAGTTTTTTTTTGTTTTTTTACATTTTCTTGCATATTTTTGACGGAATTTTGTGAGAGGAAAACGGTCACAAATTGAGCGACTGGAACCACAATGGTTGCATATTTGCGACCACTTCAATTCAGTCGTATGTTTTGCAATCGATGTAACTTGATTGGAAATAGACTTAAAATTAAAATTTAAACATCGGCCCTAATCTGGTTGCAATACACATGATCATAAAATAACCAACGATCACAAACCGCGAAAGCCAGAGTACTACTTGCACCACAATGTTGGTTCCAAGTAGTTAGATGCGACCGAAATAACAGTCACACATGCCTAGTTTTCTAAGAATGACACTAACCAATATATTACCATATATAAGTACCTTTTTAGAGAGTGAGTTGTTTCGTTCTCGTAACCCCTTCTCCTATCATCACAAAACATGGTGCATTATGTAAAAAAAGTCCAAGGTTTCTATAAAATAGAACCTTTACTTAAATAATGTTTGGCAACATAAGAGGTTATAGGTTAATTACCTTTTTATGAAACTCGGAGATGGACTCATGCATCAAGTGATTCTGCAAAAAACAAGCACAACAAGTAAATTACCGTTATAATATGCACACCACAAGGAATAATAACAATCTTCGTAGTTACCTTCTTTATTCGTATACGCTTAAGAGCTGTATCAAGTTGTTGCTCCACATTTTGGAGCTCTCTTAGGTTCAAATGCTCTAGGTCTTCTCCAGCATAGTGCCTAAACTTGTTTAAATGATATATGATCAGCCAAAATTAAGAGTAACAACTTGTTTTACAAAAGCGCGAGACAGTCCGAGACACAGAGACGTTAAGGTCACAAAAGTGAGACGCGCCTATCACACATGCAAGGCGTACTTTTTATATACAACTAAATAAGCTTTATTTATTACCAGAAACTTTATATCTCTTATCTGTTTTGCATATAAACCTCATGAAACCCTAAATAACTTGAAGATCTTTATAGTGACTACACCTTATGTTTTTCTCAAGCACTTCAATCGTTTCCTTGAGCTTTGATAATCCAAGAGTCCAGCTTGCCTGTGCATGTTTTTTCAGATACAAAGTAAACTAGCTTACTACATGCCATAGGAAAAACTTACAAGAATCAAACAGTCTTGAGATTGCTAATTTGAAATATATTTTGTTTGGAACGAGTAATTTCAATTTCTTATTATTCGATGTAGCTTACAATCAAAAAGTAGTTTAATAACTAATCTTAAACAACTTCATAACACTTACAACTAATTCCTTTTAGAAATCTTCAGTTTACTTCACAATAATAAAAAAAGTTATAATATATATACCTTTGTTTCTGTTTCAGGAGCAGTAGGCATTCTCTCTGCATAAGAATACCTTTCATACCTTTCAAGAATCGTCTCCATACTGCATGTTCAACTAAACAACGATAAGAATATGTACGCGATCTGCCATGTAAGAAAATATTCTGAAGCAGGTTTACTAATGATCAGTTAGATACAAACTATAAAGGCCGATTTAAGACCCTTAGATTGAAGTAGATCAAAGTACCTGAAGTAGAATTCGATATATGTGAAACAATTATGAATGTAGACCATCAATCATTTATCTTTTACAACCCTTACCTTAATTAAAAGGTCTACTTGAGATGCTTAAATCATATGAACTAACACTAAAATAGAATTTGTAACTGGATGACTTAATTAATCATGATGATAAAGTATGTTACATATAAGGAGGTTAGAGATCAATCTTGAAGATCAAGTTTAAGACTTTATAAGAGATAGAGTTTAAAGTCTTAGAATCTGATTAAGATATAACGTTCAAAACACTTAGAAAGCTAAATGACGATAATGAATTGAACATGTTTGGAATCTATATTTCTATATTAAGTAAGAACCTGACTATATACCATTAGTATATGAAATATACAATGTTAAATTGCTAACAAGATATTTATATTTCAACTGTCAATTTGGGGGAGAATATTCTTTGGGAAATTACTGACATTTGCTTGTTGGATTTTGATGCTAGCCTATGATCATTTGAACCTTGGCTAAACTTCTTTGCAAGATTACTCATACTTGAAAATACTTTCCCACATGAAATTTCTTTCGCTAGTAATCCGTCACAAAATGTTTTCTTCGAGTATGGTATCAAAGGGGCATTTTAAAGTGGATTTATGCTTTTGGGAAATAGAGGTGTTCATCAGTTCAATATTCGATTTACTTTGTTTTTTTCACATGCATATTTCTAGTTATAACATGAATTAACTGAGTAAAAACTAAATCAACATGTTTAAAAAACATTGATCTGTTCATATCCAAATTAATAAGTTGGAAAAAGGCTGACTTTATTTGGACACTTCGACTGTTATATGGATGACCTGTCACGTATACAACTCGTATAGATATATACAAGTTGTATAGGTGTCAGGGTAGTTATATTAGGTCGGACGGCTTATATTGCCCTATGTAACTTGAGCAGATGTTGTCAATAACTTTAATTAACAACATTTTAAGTGAAATCCTATGCTGCTATAGGACTCGTATAAAGACATAATGACAGATGTGGCGCATCTTTGTTGAGAAACTCTAAACCTATAAGACTCGAATAGCTCTATACGAGTCGTATAAAATAAGGGTGTCAACATAAGACATAGCATCTTGGGTGTATCTAACATATACTTAGAAAAAATCTACCTTTTTGAAACAAAAATAGAACAGTACCTCCTAAGACACAAACCTTTGCGAGTACTAGGTTGTCTTGGTTGATTATGTACGGAAGAACTAAAATAGATGATTCCTTATTCACCAACAGTGTTTTAAGGCTAGCTGTACGTGATGGCTCCCAATTAAGTAGATCACACAGATCAAGAAAACTCTCAAGTTCCAACATATCACAGCTAAATTTAAAACTTTTTCTAAAACTATTTTTAAATAGTATCAAACAGATAAAACAGTACTACACTACCCAGAAAAAAAAGAAGGTAAAAATTATCCATCCAAGGGTAAAGGGTTTTATAATAGATCACATATACTAATATATTAAAATTTGTATACACGCATATATATTATGTATATATAAAAGGAGCTGAGATGCATGCAGAAAGAAGATCTACTGAAGTAAATTACTAAATTTAAAGGATTTGTGTCAGAATAACACAAAAAGAAAGGAAACCACACAAAATCAAGATTCAAAAGGGTTTGTCTTGAGTTAATGAACTTTTGCTCCACACAAATCTTGGATTTAGGGTTTAAAGATTGATTCTTGTGGTGCCTCGATCTACGTTTAGATTGAATTCAAAAGTACAAAAAGCAAAATCAAAGAAACAAGATTTTGAAATCTTGAACACACACATACACACATATAACGTTAAATACTTTTCAAACCATTTTAAACTAATTTCAGATCAAGAAAACCCTAATCTTGATGTGGCTCTTGCATATTTTCAAGCTAAAAATCCGACAAAATGATAATATTATTAAGAAGATGAAGATAAGAGGACCTGGAGTGAGTTGAGTACTCAAAGAGTTTGCCTTTAGAGGAAAAAACGATGAGAGCAACATCTGCATCACACAAGACAGAGATCTCATGAGCTTTTTTAAGAAAACCTGTTCTTCGTTTTGAGAATGTCACTTGTCTGCTGATATTGTTCTCGATCCGCTTCAACTGCACTCTTCCTCTCCCCATCTTGTTAATCTGCTGTTATTCTTTGATCAACAGAAAACCCTAAAGCAATCAACTTTTTATGTATGAAGAAGAAGAAGACGAAGAGAAAGACACAGGAGATCCAATGTCTTTTTCTGTGGGTATGTTTCTATATTGGTGTATTTGTTATATTATTATTCTCACTTTCTTACACTTGATAATCTGTTAACTTGCCATATATAAACAACTGAAAAGTATAAAATAATGCTTACATCTTTTGGTGCCCAAAAATATCTTAAAATCCAAGAGCATCTCTAGTGGATACATAAAAACTGTTTGGATGGACAACGATACGCCCTCAAACGGTTTTACTTTAAGATATTCCGTTTGAGAGCATTTATTCGCTCCAGTCCGTTCTCCTCTTTCACACAAACGGCTCCAAAAGCGGTCCATTGCATATTTTCTTTCTATAGTAGTGTTGAAGTAAATTCAGGAGCTTTAAGCATACTGATTTGAATAAACATTTTGGAAATATTTTTTTGAATGATAAAAATAGTGAAGTATGATTTTTAAGGTGTAAAAAAGAGGGAGTTTGAAGTAAAGGATAATAAAACTAGAAGATGAGTAAAGAGAATAATTACATAAGGAAATAAAAGTACGGTTGTTTTGATACAAATGTGTTGTCAAGTTTTCATTGGTTTATTTCTTATCTGGGTGTTGTTCAGGGAGACAGGGTTTGGGGTGATTCGAATTAAGAAAATAGAAATGATAACTTTTGTTTAAGTATTCTTAATAAGTTTTTAGTTTTTATAATTTATAGTCATAGTAAGTTTATTAACATTTTTATTTCTATAGTTACAAACTATGTGATTACATTTTGTATACATGTTATAAAAATTATTACAAATACTCAATGATATCTTCGAATTTGACCTATGTTTTTTAAATCAGAACGAATATGTAAAAGTATAGTTGATACGTAAACATAATTTTTATATGAGCAATATAGGTATCCAAAACATAGACAATCAGATAATATGTCACAAGTAAAAGTTGATAAATACATATATCTGAAAACATTTCTAGTGACATACGGATATAGTATACGTAAGTTAATAATTGCATATGTTTAATGGCTGTTTAAAATTTAATTATATTGTGATTTTTCACATACCGTAGCGGCGTAGCCCAACTTAATATGGATTTTTCATTCCCTTAATATAGTTAATTACTTATAAGAGGAAGCTAGACATTGTGTTTTTCCAAAAATTTTCTGATATTTTAGTATTGAAAGTAGTGTTTGAAAATTTAAATAGCAAAAGTTTTAGTTATAGTTTCTTTTAATACATCACGGACTAATTTTAATTATTTTATGTATTATACGGATTGAATAAACAAAATAGAAAATATAAATAAATAATTATTAAATTTAAAATGAAATTTTATGGACTATAAGTAATAAAACAATAATATTAGCGTCTTAAACTTTTATTTTTAACCTTTTTATTGTATTTTCCCAAAATAAAATAAAAAATATATTTTGTTTTAAAGTAGTTCTTAGTTTTAATTATTATTTTTTATAAAAAAATTCTTTCTAGAAAACCCAATTTTGTAATACTTCATAATTTATAAAAAAAATTGATATATTAAATTTATTTCTTACTCGATAAATAAATTTTCCTTATAAATTGCATTGATAAAAATATGTTTTTATTAATTTATGAATAAAATATTGAGAAGAAATGTGATGTTGTCATGTACCCTCTTAATTACTCTTTTATAAAAATCAAAAGATATATTAGTAAAACAAATCTAATATCGTAATAATATAAAATATATAAAAAGAGATATTTATATAATTTTTATTGTATAATAGAATGAGATATAATTGGGTGTATGAAGAGGAGGAAAGGTTATGAAATAATGTAATCTATATTAGTCGGTGATAACCATAATAATAATAATTAATGTCCATGTCTATATTTATTAAACTCTTCATTGGTTATCGACTAAACATGTTTAGAGATGTCTCCTTAAAAGCCTTGTTAGCTTAACTCTTTGAAACAAAACTATAACCAAGAAGAAATAATATAACATTTTTTCTCCATCTGATGATTTATTAGTTAAGCTCATTAAGGAACATAAAATGATGCAATGAAACAGTTTCTTAAATATTAAGGTTATAAGCAATTAGATAAATACTAGATTACAATCCCGTGTAATACACGGGTTAAATAAATTTAATGTAACATGGTTTATAACATAAAAAGTTATGTCATAACTATTATCTATTATACAGATTAAATTAACTCATGTGTTACATATTTAAAAATTTAAAGTTAACATATTTGAAATCTTAATTATAGATAATTATTGGTTAATAAATAACTATATATATATGGTAGAATTATCTTGAGAACCATATTTTTTGTGAAAATTTAATAACCAATCTAAGCTACTTATTTTTTATCACATGCAAATTACATGTCATTTCTTCCCATTTTTTAAAATATTCATATCTTTTTTTATGACATCAAATTTCACCAAAAAATTCAGTATTTCTTTATATTTCCAACGCCTATCATATTGATATATTTTTTTAAAAAAATTATTCATCCGTTGTTTACATATGTGTAAATCTGATTAACTATAAGTTAAATAAGCATTACAACCAATGTTGTAAGAATCGCTAGGTGCTAGTCGGGCAGTGAGGTGGGGACTAGGGATTAATCGGTTTGAAGATTTTATATGTATTTTTTTATAAATTATATATATAGTTAAGATTAATATACTTCAAACATAAATAACTAAACAAAAAAATAACAATCAAATGTTTTAAAGTTTAAAGATCAAATATTAGTAAAATAAACATTATATAGTCAATTATCTAAATGCTATAGTAACATTACTACATTAGTAAACTATTAAATTTGAAATAGAGATAATATATAATTGACAATAATCATAATATATCTATATGTATATAGTCAATTAGTCGATTAAAAAAAGGTAGAAAACTAGATAATAATATAATATACATATATACAATAATACAAATTACAATAGAGGTAAACATATATAATATTATAAATATTATAAATATTATAAATGCCCTTATGGACCTTATCGATTATCGATGAGGTTGGAAGTTTGGAACCTGGAGCACAAGAAGAAGCCACACAGCCGAAGCAGGGGGTTCGCCGGAGCAGGGGGTTCATCGGAGCAGGGGCCAAGGGGGTTCGCTTACTGGCTGCGCAAGGGGCCAAGGGGGTCGCTGGAGCAGGGGGGGTCGTCGGAGCAGGGGGGTTGTCGGAGCAGGGGGTACGCCGGAGGAGCAATGTTAATACCGGAGAAGGGAGGTTCACCGGAGGAGCACACAGTGACACATGTTAGGTTAAATGGTTTTTGTATCAGATCTAAAGAAAAAAAATTTGTTGACCGACTTTGACTGATACCACCGATTTCCTTCGCCTAGGACCGCCTACAGCCTATTATTCCCGATTTACTCCGCTTAGTGACTAATGGCTCCGATTAGCTATAATCGACAAGGCTAAGGGCCGACTACCGATTAATCTCCGATTAATCAGCCGCCTAGCCCAATTTTTACAACATTGATTACAACCATAAGTCTCAACATAATAAAATAACAAAAGTTCAACTTCCAAGTTTTCAAGACATGCTATTTATTTTCCTAGGACCAAATCCTAGGTGTAAGCATGCGTCAAAAGCTAAACATCAACCTTGTGCATTTCTTGAAACATATTAAAAATAAAGGTTAACTTTGAAAGTTGGTGACTTTCCATGGGTTAAGCGTACACACACACACACATATATATGTATATATATATATATATATATATATATAGTTTTACAAGTAGCAATTCATGTCAATGGTTACGAATAAAAAAAGTTTATAGATAACATATAACTACAATCAAACCTTGATGAAGATATCAATTACAAGTTATAACGATTAGCTAAGTGTACTTGGTTTCCATGATGAACAAGCATACATTATTAAGAGCCGACAATAACCTCGACTTTAGCACCAAATAGGCTTGTCAGTCCCATAGATCTATGACATCGCCATGCTAGCAATAGTTAATGATTGTCACATATAATGTTTATCATATAAGTCTCACCATTATTACTAATAACCATGATAAAAGTATAGATGAATTGCATGTGCATTTACATATATCAAGAAGTTTACAAGTATAAGTTTATACGTTAACATGTTTCACCCCAAAAGGTGTGAAATAAAGTAAAAGAGTGACATGAAAACTCACATGACATATATAAGATGATAACAAGGAATAAACGGTGCTCCAACGATTCCTTTTACAAGTTACCTAACGTATATATTTCAATGTTAAGCTTAGAGGTAATATTAATGATTAAACGTGAACTAGGGTTTCAATAGGAATATGGGGTTTTTATAAATAAATAAGGTTAGCTAATGAAATCAAATATATATTTTAATCCAATGAAAAGAAATATACCATTTAGGTAATTTAATATGGAGAAAAAGATTAAAACCTTTATAATAATTTGTAAAGTTTAAATATAAGAAGTAAATAAATTTGTATAATTATTTGAAATAAACATGATTAAACAAATTAACATATTGGCCAATAGTAATTTATTAATTTAAACTATTATTTAAAGTCTATTTTATTAAAATAACTAAATATGACATTTGTTAAAAATGTTTTATATAAAAAAATATTAAAGTATTTAAATTAAGAAATTTACAGAAAATAATTAGGTGACTTTAAAAAAATTAAAGTTTACAAAAATAATTTTTATGATTATTAATAATTTTCTATATTTTTTTAAAGGCTGAAAGGACTTAAAAATTCTTTTAGGGTGCTCGAGTTTGAACCCGGGACCTCAAGGATGATATGGGAGTGGTTTACCATTAGGCTAGAGAGCCTATGCCTGATAGAAACCCATTCCCTTATTTTATAATCACAAATTAGTTGAAAACCCCCAAATCACTATGAACCCTATAATCAACTTTGAGAAATTGAACATCAAACAATTCTGTTAATGTTGATAATCATGGTGCTTTTGTTCCTCATGTAAAAACGAGCATGTAGATGTGTTCAACTTACCTGATTATAAATGAATTGTTATGAATTGAGTCTGGTAAGTTTCGGTTCGCACACGATGAGTTGAAGAGTCTGATTTCAATGTTGGAGCGTTTGATTCATACGACTGAAGCTACAGAGGGTTAAAAGGGATTGAATGAAACGACTCCCCTCTGTTAAATAGCTTCAATTTGGTGAGATTCTACCTAAACGGTTTTGGTTTGTACACGATAATAAACGGGTTTCGGTTTCGGATTGTTAAGTCGGAGAGAGCGGGCTTGTCAGCTAACAGAGGCAGTAAAAGAGGCAGCAACAGAGCAAGCCACGGGAGGGGGTAGTGATTAATTCAATGTTTCATCTAGAATCAGAGTCATTGATGAATTAGAAACGCTTGGACGATCGTTTAAGTTCGATTCATTGAGCAATTAATAAGGTTAAAGTGTAGAAATGGTTTGATTTGTTAAGGTTCGGTTACGGGACTCGAAGGTTCCTTCAAATGTGTTTAATTTCAAATTAAAACGCACACTCGAATTTGAGATGGGCCATGCGAAGTAATTACGGTTGAATGGAAAAAAGATTGAGACGTTTTGTGTGGTTTTGGGCTCACCGGCGCCGGGTCGAGCTTCGCCGGCTGGCGACCGGATAAGCACGAAGAGAGAAAGGGGTGAGGGTTGGGTTTTTAAAGGTTTACACATTTAGTCCTTGTGGTTTTAACTTATAACATTTTATGCAAAAACTTTTATTTAAAGTTCCCAAATTGACATAAATGCCCCCTTAACTTAATTAAGCTTTAAGTTTCAAATATTTTTTTATAATTTACTAATTATTTAACTTTTACAACTTATTATTTTTATTATTATTGTTATTCTTATTAAAGTTCATAACTAATATTCAAAGTTTATAAATGTATTTATTAGTATTATTATTATGGTTATTATTATTATTATTATTATTATTATGTTTATTTTAGTAAACCAAATTATTAACTCTTAATTTAACGAATTACAACATAAAAGAAACATTCATAAGTAACCCACATAGTTTCATAAATGATAAAAAGGCCCTTACAAGAATATAACAGGGTTAACTACTAATTAGCGAAAACACGAAATGTTACATTTCTATTATAAGACTTGTACAAACGTACCCATAATATATTCTAGATCATCAATTCATATTCTTGGATTATTAGATCATAAATATTATATGTGCATCAATTTGATCAAAATCATTTATGAGTAGCTTACATGATGGCGTTTTGTTTGAACACAACATGTTGTTTTATGTTGAATCAACACAGAGCGTGTTGTTTTACGTTGAATCAACACATGGTGTGTTGTTTTACGTTAAATCAACACAGAGCGTCATGCTTTACGTTGAATAAGCACAAAGCATGCTGCTTTACGTTGAATCAGCACAGAGCATGCTACTTTACGTTGAATCGGCACAGAGCGTGCTGCTTTACGTTGAATCAGCACAGAGCGTAGTGCTTTACGTTGAATCAGCACAGAGGGTGTTGCGTTACGTTGAATCAGCACAAAGCGTGTTGTTTTATGTTGAATCAACATAGAGCGTGTTGTTTTACGTTTAATCAACACATAGTATGTTGTCTTACAGTGATTGTTCTAAGTTAAATCAACACAAATCGTATTGTTTTACATTATATAATAAAAAAAGGAGTTGTTTTAGGGTAAAACAACATATATCATGACGTATTATCTTAACTTTTTATTATACTATAAAAAAAACAAATAAATGTATGTTGTTTATATGTTTTTCTAACTGAACAACAAAAACACTGATGTGATATATTATCGTAAAACAACACATTAAGTGTTTTCTTATTTGTGAACAACACAGAATAGCACCGTCCTATCGTAAAACAATACAATTTCATAGCAGTTATTTGTGATGTATTAATATATAACAACAGACAACATGTTGTTTTACCCTAAAATATCACAAAACACGTTGTCTTACCGTAAAACTACACAAAAGCATGTCTTACTGTAAAACGACACATAATATTGTGTTTAATTGTAAAACAACACAATTTTGTAACTGGGTTTTTTTTTGTTTAAAGAATATGACAATACTATACTCAAATTAAAGAGAAAGTGATGCTCGATTTTATGGTGCAATTTATTTTAAAATATAATGTTGTATAAAAAAGTTACTAACGTTTAAATAAAATAAGGGATTTTGAAAAAATCAACAAAAATGGATTTTCCAATAATACCCTTCGGACAACTTTTTTCTCAAAAATTGATAACCATTGATTTATGAATGAAGGACTAATATTACTTATTAGACTTTGTAGTCAACATAAACTTTTTACATGAACCAACCTCTATATATGGGATGGTTTAAACAAAAAGTTACCTTTTTTGTGAGGACTCTAGCAACTAATGTGAGTCACTAGTTTTTAAAGACAAAATGGTAATTAACAAAAACATAATAAAAAAATAATTAAATGAAAATAAACATAAAAATAAAAAAATAAAAATATTTCTCTCATTTCCTCTTTCATAAAAAATAAAAACAATTTAAAAAAATCTCATTTTTATGAAACCCGTTTTATATACGTGTAATACCAAATTTGCATATGTGTAAATCCGGTATTACACATGTGTATAACTAGATTTATACATGTATAAATAAACGGTGAATGATATTTTGTTAAAAAAATATATCAATATGATAGACGTTAAAAGAATAAAAAACACCCTTTTTCCCAACCAAGCATAGGTAGAAGCCCTCTTTCCCATACACGCCGGTTCCAAGCAAGATGAATACTTTATAGCCGATTTAATATTGGTGAAATCCCCCCATTTAATTCTTTAGTACCTATTCTCTTGAAGTGCACCCTTCATCAAAAGAGCAAGATACTAAAACTAATTGTGAAATTTTTCAAAGAAGAATAATGGCATGAAAAAGCTATGAATGTTTTTCTTTAAAGATGAAAGTGGCATATGACTTAAATGTGTGGTTTATATTGGTTCTTAGAATTCTCATTAAAAAATATGATTCTTAAGATAACCTTACCACACACACACACACACACATATATATATATATATATACATATATACATATATATATGTATATATATACATATATATACATATATATATATACATACATATATATACATATATATATACACATACATCTAGATCCTTGAGTTTAGTTTGTTTGTTAAACACTTTTCACTAAATCAACTTCTGAGACGATCCTATTTACCGTTACATAATAAATATAGCTAAAACCAATTATTTATCTTGTTTTTTATCAAGTCTCGACAACCAGATTAATAAGAAAATAAAAAATCATTGCATCTACCACGAGAATATTTGTATGTTTATGCCTATAATTTGAACTTATATCGTTTAATTTAGTTGTTCAATTTACACGGTCACATAAAAGACAACTTTATATCGAATATATTTTACAATTTTGAGTATATTATCTTTTCGTCTTATAACTTTCCGTTTCAATTGGAATTTCAACTCATACTCATTTATGTCTTTCGTAAATTATTTTAAGTTTATATAAAGATCTTGTTACTTTATATTCATCATTTCTAGCGTTACATTACATACAAAATACTATAGATGTCCATTTTGTTTCGACTCATTTTATAGAAATATATAACTAGATGGGAGGTGACTATTATCACGACCCGCCTAAAATCAGGTCAAATTACTCAGAATCCGGAAGTTTCCGGATACATACGGATACGTTTAGAGCTGCCCGGAAGTCTCCGGAACAACCCACACAATCCCGGGCCAACGTAGCAGCAATTGAGTACTCGGGAACAAGACTAAAATGGCCAAGAAAGACCTGGAATCATCAAGCACTAGAGCTGTCAAGAAAGCCCTAGAATATGCTTGAAATATCATAGATATTTCCATAGGAAAAGTCTAGATGTAACCTTATAAAAATCTAGATATTAGTACATAGAAACATCTAGATCATGAAGGATCTAGACAACAAGAAACTAGTATAAATAGGGGTGAACCCCTCATTTATAATCACCCAAAAACCACATACAACTCTTGTGTAATACTTGTAACTCTCCCTTGTGTTCTTCCTTGTAAGTAATACAAAGTTGTTTGTATTACTCGCTTGCAAACTCTTCCGCATTATTACTTGAATTACTACATCGTTTGGGTCACAAAGGCTGAACTTAGATCGAATCTAAGTGTCTCACGAGAGTTGAAGAAATCACTCCGTGATACTATGTTGTCTTTAATTTTTCTTGATTAAACAATTAGGTTTGAAACTAAACTCCTATTGATTAACCAACACGCAATATATATATATAATGTAAAGATTTTATAAATGTTTAGGTGAAAGTTAACTAATCCACTCTAAGTCTTCTCTTTTATGTTCAATCGACAGTTTGCTCCACTAGATTATCAATTTAATGGAAGAGATCACAAGTACACCAACGTTTCACTTTATGTTAGGATCTGGTATTTGAACGAAACACCAACTGATTAACGTGTTAAACCAAACCAAATGGTGCGGAATCCTATTTGATTGGCGATCCAATTAGTGAGAACGCACGTAGAAACAATAACGTATTGAATCTAACGTCAAGAATCAATTAGGAATCGATCTACAGTGTTCTATGAACTTGGAGTATGAACTTAGAGGCTTCTAGACGGCTAGGGTACGTCTGGAGTCGAAGTGGATTCAATGCTTGCGTTTATCCACGAATTAGGTGGTATTTATAGGTTAGGGTTGCACATTCGGGCGACTGAACCATTAGCATGGCTCATTCGTGCGATTGAGCCATGCGGTTGATCCATTCGCACGACTGAGTGTTCAGTCGTGCGACTGAGCCAATCTCATGTTAGAGTCATACGACTGATCCAGTCTCCTGGTTCAGTCGTGCGACTGAGTCATTCATATGAAGTTGTTCATGCGTATGGTCCATTTTCATGGGCCATTCGTATGATAACTTCATGTTGTTAAGTTTGAATGTATTAAACATAGTAATGTTATTTATATTAGTTCAATAAACCACAAACCTATATACTCAATTTGATAATCATTAAACAACTCATTAATGAAATATTAAACATTATAAACACAACCAAACATTTGCATTTCATTAAGTACCCAACTATTACATAAGTATAAGACAACAAAGATATATTACATTAAGATCAGAATCAGGGTACACATGTATCAACAAACTCCCCCTTGGACCTAGATTCATCTATTGTCTTACCTTCATCATAACCTCCTCGTACTTCTTGTACTTCTCCTCTCTAGTGACTCCTGCATGTATTTCAAATGCAAAGCACAGTGAATAGTGACCACTTGTATAGTGTGTAGACATCTTCAGCTGACAAGTTTGTAAGCCACATCGGGTCAAATACCCTGATAGTATCCATTTTGCCCTCTTTGTTCAGAACTATGACCGCCTCCCCTGTTCTCCAATCATAGTACCACCACTTAAAGTGTGGAGTGAAGTCATGTGGTATTTCCCTGAGAGGGATTCTTGGCATTGTTCTTGGGGGACTCCACTTCAGCACTATCTTTGGCTTGCCAGTTATGGGATCAACTTCAGAACGTCTGATATACCTTGTAGGT
>BJCM01210709.1:0-14333 GCA_018326385.1 Flaveria bidentis
TATATATATATATATTCAACTTAAAATTTTAATTACATATATCCTTTTATAAAACTTAGTTAATTACATATATACCTAAATTAGAAATTTAATTACATATATCCCCTCTAAAACTTAGTTATTTAGATATATACCTAAACTAAAAGTTTAATTAAATATATCTGCTTTATTATACATAAATATTACATATTTATCCAATTGATTATTTTTATAAAAAATAACTTATATAATTAGTATTTTACTCTTATTTTTAATAAACTATAAAATTATACTTTTTCTTTTTACTAGCTTTTCGAGTTTTGATTATTTACTAATATTTTTATACTAAAGTTTTTTATGTTTTTTTAACCTTTTGATGCTAATTTTTCAGATTCCTGTACGAGACACTTCCACTCTTAATGCAACATGACCCGAACACATAATTTTATGTTACATAATAAGATTGGAAGTGTTTCGTACATATACTAGAAAAAATTAACATAAAAAGGTAAAAAAATAAAAAGAACATAAAAACCTTTAGTATAGAAATATTAATAAATAATCAAAACTCAAAAAGCAAGTAGAGAAGAAAAAACATATTTTTAAATTTTAAAAAAATAAGAGTAAAATGCTAATTATATAAGTTATTTTTAATAAGTCGGATAAATATTTAATATTTTGTTTAGTAAGTCGGATATATGTAATTAAACTTTTAATTTGAGCATATATGTAATTAACTAAGTTTTAGAAGGGCATATATGTAATTAAACTATTAATTTGGGTATATGTGTAAGTAACTAAGTTTTACAAGAGGATATATATAAGTAAAAATTTAAGTTGAGTATATATATGTAATTAATAAAGTTTAAGGGGGATATATATAAGTATCCCCAAAATTTTAATTTAATAATTTATTCTATATTATCTAGGTGTTAATTATTTTATACTAACGTTGTTGAAAAAAGTTTATTTTATAGTAACAGTGACAATAAATTAGATGATGGTGTTAAAGAAACTTTCCTAAAAGCATTAACCTATTAGACTGAAATGTAAACCACAACATCCTAGTTCCATTGAAAATGATAATTCTAACTAAACCACACGGATGAAAACTGTAATTCACTATGCAAATTAACAGCTAACATTGTTTTCTTCTAATGAAAAGTCAATAATTGTTTTCTTCTAATGAAAAGTCAATAAGACTACATATTAATATTATTGTTTTAAGAGATGTTAAACTAACAGTCATTTGTTCGGTGGTAAGAAGATTATGCTTCAACTTAGTGCATCTGGTTCAAATCTAGGTAGCAAAAACATGCTTATGTAAACATGAATTGAGCATGCTAGAGTTTAGTTATGTTACTTTTGTCTTTTATTTTTATATTGTGGTTTGATTTGTTTTTCTGTTATCTTTTTGGGCTCAACAAAATGATTATTTCACTTTTACAACGGAGTACACGTTAAGGTTATGATGGAGTACTCGTTAAGGTTTTACGGCGGAGTGAAAGTTGTAGCGGCAGACAAGTTTTTTTTTACCTTTTTACGTGTTTTAGGATTTTATGTTGGAACAACAACCGTTACATTGTGTTTGACATGTGCGTTTTGATATTTAGGATCATAGCGGATTATTCACCATTTAGAGATATAGCTTACACATGTCATAGTGTTGTCACTTTTATTTTGTTCTTTTGAAGTTTTGTGCATATTGTCAGTTTCACAATTGTAGGTGGTTGTGGTGCTTGTAATGTTCTACTGTCAAAGTTTGACACCAAGTTGAAACAAGTTGAAGATTATACAGTGAGTTCATGTCTTACGCTTCTTTGCAGTGTAAACGGGTGTTCGATCACTACAACCGAAGGTCTCGGGAACATCAAAGACGGCTTTCATTCCATTCACCAACGGTTTGCTGAGGTATTTTAACTAAAATTTTATATTTTTGCTACAAAAGTCCACGGGGTTAGTACCGAGCATGAGCGATTTTCCTGTTCCTCGGTGATAGTAAATTGTTGTTTTTTGTCTTCCTAAGATGAAATAAAGGCTGTATACATCAACAACCCATTAGATTGTCACAAGGCCGAAGCCTCGATGGCCAAGTTAGTATATTTCATAGTTGTCAATAGCGAATAGTAGTAGATAGCGACAATCTAACTATATGTTATGTAGCGAACAACGTCAAATAGCGACTAATACTTCATCATACACTAGAAGAAATAAAAAATCAACATTCACACTACCAAAATAGTTAAAATAGCATATAATCATGCTTCTCTATAGCTAAAATAAACATTTACTATTTATATTTATAGAAAAATAAAAATAAAATAAGAAAAAATAATAAAATAATAAAAAAGTCGCTATTCAAACGCTACAACCAGATAGCGACATATGACCTATTAGCTACATAGCATGCTATAGTGAACATTATTACCACTATTGACAACTAAGGGCTGTTTGGCAATTTATTAATGATAAAATATTGAATTAATAAGAGGTCTGAACCATTAAGTGCAAACTATTAAGAGCTAGTATATCGTTTAACTATTTAAAGGCAAACGTCTGACAAATTCAGATAAGAGATCATAACAATTCAACATTAGTATAATGTTTAACCATTCAAAAACAAATGTATGAAATGAACTATTCAGACGTTTGCTCGTGAAACAAATAGTCTGGATCATTAAGTATTGAACCATTTAAACATCTTGACCATTACGAGACTAAAACAAACAACACTAAACTATATTTGTATAGATGTATCAAGCAAAAACATTGTGTAATTAGAACATAATATTGAGAGAGTGAGTGAGAGAGAGAGAGAGCACGGTCGCTCGTAATGTCTTAGAGATCGTATAAAAAGAACCACTTCTCTAGTGGGGTTAAAATCTCTGTGATATTGCCTACTTGAGTTGGCCAAAGTGTATTGGACTGAGCCCAATATGAGGGTATCATCTACAAGCCACCCAATCTCGTCTCTTTATATAGGAGGCCACTGGGTGAGGCATAATGGTCCCGGGTAGGCCAAAGCAGTGACGGAGCTTCAACTTTTTCGTAAGGGGCGAAGCTGAAATTAATTTTTTTAGGGGGGCAGACTCGATATTTATATAAAAATTTATACTACCGAGTCAAAAAATTACACTATCGGGCTAAAATTTAACACTACGGACAAAAAAATAAAGGGGGTGGCGGCCCCCAGGCCCCTATAATGCTCCGCCATTGGGCCATAGCCCAATGCACAAGCTCAGTATAAGGGTATTCTCGGCATTTTCACGTTATATTATTATTTACATGTAACTTTTTTGCAGATTGAAGGAGCTTTTATCCAAGGAATCAGATTTTTCATGCTTGAAGAATATCTTACAAACTCTGAGGGTTTGGTTGTCGCGGATAGCACATGGACATACAAGATACCGACAATTGACACCATACCCAAACAACTAAATGTGCAAGTACTTAACAATGGACATCATAAAAACCGTGTTCTTTCTTCCAAAGGTATGTTATCTTCTTCTTATTCGGGTTTATATTTTTTGGTATAGAAGGTTTAAATCATAAACCGATGAATAAGTTAATATTTTTGTTCATGTGAGATGCAGCTTCTGGGGAGCCACCATTACTTCTTGCAGCTTCTGTTCATTGTGCAACTAGAGCTGCCATTAAAGAAGCAAGAAACCAACTGAATTCGTGGAAGGGGTTAAATGGTTCTGATTCGTTTTTCGAGTTAGATGTTCCGGCTACAATGCCTGTGGTGAAAACACTGTGTGGGCTTGATAATGTTGAGTTCTATCTTCAGAGCTTGTTGTCTAGATCATGAAAATTGTATGTTTTGTGGTCATAAGGTTCTTTGTTCAGGTCGTTAGATGTGTATGTTGTATTTATAACCAATAAAGTGATAAACTTTGTACTAGCTAATAAGTAATAGAATGACACCATCATGTTTCTTGATGTGAGAATTGAAACGAAATGCTTCCTTTTAAGCATGTAACACATCTACTTTATGTTATATACTATAGAAGAATAGTTTTTTGAACATTTGTGTTTGTTTATTTGATTAAAAGACTTAAAATTTTGTTTATGTTTGTTTGTTTAATGAATTAACTTACATAAACTAACATTTTTTTTACCATGGAACCCTAAAAGCTCACTTAATCGTCATTACCCTACTAAACTGGTAAAATACAGTTTGTGTTTGCTAGGTGGCTTTTGAGAGGGTTGAAGACAAAAAACTGGTGAAAAATGATTCAAACATGAGGCCTCTCTCAAGGTTCAAATCCTTACTACTATATTAACCCTTAGGGTTTATATAAACGAACTTCTCGTCGAATCATTCACAAATGTATCATTAAAGGTTCGGTTCATTCAAACTCTTAAACACTCCTAATCTCACCAAGCAATGCCACGTGTCTGGTAAGAGGATTTAGCACATTATTTTCCTATGATGATTGATGTTAGATTGAAAATGATCACTTTTGATGTAAGGATGGATTCTTTGCACCAGGTGGCACATCTTCAAGTTGACAAGTTACAAATATTTCAAAAGGAAACCATTACGCAAACAGGTGTACACCTCTTTCCACATACAAACTTACAAAATCCCAACTATTTTACATCCAATACACAAGGCACAAGTCATCACTTAAAGATATCTGGTATTGGAAACTTAGGCTATGTAAAAGACTTTGGCCTACATTAACTATCACCTCCCACTTTGATGGAAACCTCAAAAAGCATAGATCTTTCTATGTTCTGCATATATTTAAAAAAGTTTTTTACTAAGGGATATGGCATATCTGAGAAGATCTTGGCCATAATTGAACCAGAGGACCAATAGTTGTAATAGTTGTAGCAGCCAACGCCGTTGAGACGATACGTGAGTGTAATATAAACTAGTTAACCATATCAAGGTGTTAAAATTGAGATGCCTCTTGAGACGATTCCTCGGTAGTGTTAATTTTAGGTTTTCTGGTAACGTTTATTTTTTGCTGGGTAGTTTAACTTTTTTATATATTAAGTTCGCCCTGAGAAAAAACTTGCTTTCGGGTCGTCCTTCCTTCTCTATTTTTCTTTTCAAGCGACGGTTGCTGTAGTTTTTAAAAAATACTTTATGTATGTGTGTGAGTTTAATGTTTGAAAACTAAATTAAAGCTTGTTTATATAGGGCTTTGATAGTCGATAATGTTAATGTTGAGCGTTTATTAGTTATTGTAGGTAAAACTTACCAGACCGTTGTAAAGAAACACTTAGAAAAGCATTTTATTACTACTCATAGATTATATATATACATTAATTAAAAAACTCAAAAGCACTTGGAAACATACGTGTTAAGTGATAACAATAAAGAAATATTTATTTATTAAAAACACAACACCTCTCCAATTAGGAGGGAAAAAAACATAATCACATAGTCATCTTTTTAAAAAAAATTTGTATCTTTCTGTATAAATTTAACTAGTGGAAATTCACGTCGCGCATTGCGCGAGCCAACAATGTTTTTTTAACACAAAAGTTGGATCAAAATAGGTGATCCATTATGGTCCCAAGCCACAAATGGCGCGTCACCAAAAAACGAACATCTTTTTGGCTATGATTGTGACCTTTCGTGTGTTAATAATTTAGGGAAACTTGTCGGCAGCTGACTAACAAAACCAACAATCTCTCATCGATTCGAACATAGGCTGAAAATCACCAACATGACATTCTGCCAAACAATTGTGCATCAACGACAACAAAGCACAATTGGATCCCAACTAACAAAAAAAGCAGCATCGGAATACGATTTCTGCTAGGCCTCCAACGGCCATTCACCTAGCATCGGACCGCACGATGTGTCTTCGGTGAAAACAGTCAATCATCATCAAACAATCCATCCTCATAGACTTGTTACAAATGATCTTGAATAGTAGCACCAAGAACCAAATGATAGCATTAACATGTGAAATAAACGACAAAACAATCCATCATCATAGACCTGTTACAAATAATCTTGAACAGTGTCTGTTTTAAAGTCATAAAAAAAACCCAAAGTATGTATAAACAAAATCTGTGGAAAAGATGGAATACCAAGTGTTTCGTCAACGTAGGAGGAGGGTAGTGATGGCAAGATATGGCAACTCTTGCAACACTACCCAAAACCTCACTTTCACTAACACACTAACGTCTTAAAACAGATCGACGTTTTAACAGTAATAAACAATACTATTAACATGCTCATGATGTCCTTAAAAAAAACTCATTTAAAAAAACGCATCATTAGCCAAATCAATAAAGACTACATGTTCTTCAAGCTCAACCAACATATCTTCAAAAAAAATTAACATTAAATTTACCTTGGTATAGTCAAAATTTCCAACATGGGATAAAAATACACACACCTTCAAACGCTCAAAGCCAAGATCAATTGTTAAGTTCAGAATTGCAACTTAACCCCTTCCTTTTCTTTTCTTTTCATATTTTAATGATTTAACCTTCTTTTTCTTTTTAAATATTTGACTAATCATTCGGTTAAAGTTGTATACTTCAACTAAATCTTAACAAATAAAATTGGTTACAATTAATCAAACAAATGATTCAAGCATATTGACATGGAATGATTCTAGCAAATAATAACAAATAAAAGGAAAATGTCCACACACCATCTTAAACATATACCAAAAGACAATAAGAATGTAAAGCCTCTCCATTATATTACTTTATATAAAAAAACACGTTTAAATTTTCAGAAACATGTCAATTCTTAAAACATGTAAGAGCTGATAAACTTTTGCAATAAGATCACCAAAAGTTGTGAGTAAACGACTATCTAAAAATTTGGATAGGATAATATAATTAAAAAGTTGGTGGCCTAAATTAGAAAAGATAATCTCTTGCTTTATACGTATAAATAGGATAATATAAGTAAAAAACTAGGAGGTTCCATCTCCATCGTTCTTGTGAGTAAACCACTATCTAAAAATTTGGATTCCCAATAGTGAAGATTGAGGTTTTACCATTAATATTTTGACTTGTATGTATATGTTTGTATTTCCCTTCTAGTTCTGGTTATACGAGTTAACCGGAGATGTTCAAAGTCCAGTGTAGCTGTTTTGACAAAATTTCAGATTAAATCGCTAACTATGAGGTAAAACAACAAACCAACCTGATTGAGTTGGATGATTAGTTAAACCGGTTTGTTTTGGGGTTTAATGAATCGATTATGATTGAGTGGAAAATTGACTGGAAGAACCACCTTGGAGTCGACCTTCAAGCATTCACAAACATATAATGCACACATTTTTAAATAACATATGAAACAAATTATATTTTTGTGTGTCATACTTCTAGTTATAGCATATAAAAATTACATCTCTAGGTCTAACATACTTATTTGATCACCAAAGGACATGTGAACTGTCGTTTCGTTACTTATGTGATTAAAAATGTGTTTTTTTTTCGTCTGAATTAAAGTTCTGGTCTCATAACAAATAAAATACGTTTTTAAAAGTAAACTTAAATGATGTATAAGTTAGAATTAAAAAAACACTTTAACCCCTAAAGCTATATGTATTTACATGCACTTGCATAAACATCTTCTCCTCTTAATTACATAACTATAAATATGACTTACTCTTTTTAATAACAATTGATCTACACATCAGAATCATACTCAACTTATATGTTATATTTAACAGGACTTTAACCTTTAAACATATGCTACTGATCCCAACTAAAATATTATAGATTAAGTAAAACTAGTTTTATTATCCGTCGCGCGTTGCGGCACCGCCTTATTATCCATCGTGCGTTGCAGCGACGCCATACGCAATATGATAATTTGTAGACTACAATTCACTCAACTTGCTTCCGAACTAAATTTATATCGAAACATAAATCAACTGAAAACGCATATTTGAACCGACTCATTTCCAACAAATTTACGTCAAAACGTAGATAGACTCGAATTATATTGAGAAGTGTACAAAGAGAATAACGTAAAAAATAGTTTTTTTTTCGGTAAACCTGAAATATTTGAAACTTGAGCGGGTCAAAATTAAATTTTAAAAACTTTTTATAAATTATAATTTATAAGGGGTCAAAGTGTAAAATGCAAAAGTTGAGGTCCAAGAACCGGTCGATGGCAAAGGCCACGAACCTTGCTTACGTGAAGTGGCACATTTCCGAACTTCGTTACATGGGTTATAACTAAGTAACAATGACATTACGTAGTTAAGTATATTTAAAAATACGTATAAAGTTATGGGGACTTAGTTATAGAGATTGAAACATAAATTAAAATTTTGAAGCAAAGATTTTTAAAAAAAGTTAGTAACAAAGAAAAAGTTAAATAAAAATAAATAAGCTAAAAACAATTTGTCATCCCAAGGATTAGAACCCAAGACGATATGTTAAAAAAATAAACGAACTTACTACTCATCTAAGGGTATTTACAACGAGTTACTTATCTTTATTCATATAATTACACTAAAACTAACTACATTTTCTCTCTCATTTTCAATTAAATAATATTTTTACATTCTTATCATTACTTTTTTCTCTCACCTCCACTCACAACCATTTTAAAAATATTGAAAAAAATTACAATAAATGAACAGTAATTTATCCACAATAATATTTTTTATCTTTTTCACTCACAACCATTCAAAATCATTTCATATAATATACCAAACACACTCATATATTTTTTAAGAACTCTATTGTAAATGCTCTAAAAAGTAATGTCTTTTTAGTGTGGGCAAAGAAATTATTCAAGTAAACTGGATGTGAAATATAAAAAAAATACACCGATTTTACTTTTGAAGGTATAGTAATATAATAAGAAGTAATGTAAGTGTAAAACAATAAATGTGTTTTTACCAAGTTAAAAAGGTCACACTCTCTTTCACATGTAAGTAGCTTCAAATAATAAAAATAATAAGCACCACAGTGAGGTTTTGTATAGTTTGTTTGCGCGTGGGTTGTGGTCCTTGTGGATGACAAAAATCTTTGAGAATCTATACGACAGTTTGACTATATTTGGGGAAAGATGTTACCGGATGAGGGCTCGTTTTTGACTATTATTTCCTTAACGTAGGCCCTTTTGTATGACTCTTTTCTTTGATTAAAAATTTTAATATAATATCTATTATCATAAAACTATAAAAACATTTCATAATTGCTTAAAACGCAAATTTGTTACTGCCTAAAGAAAAAGTTATGATAATTATCTTTTTTTTTTCTTGTATGCTTTTTTCTAGATGGTACAACAGATATTCTTTTAAAACAAATTTGTATTATCACTAAGAACCAGCCACTAGCAAGATGCTAGGACGGAACATTACAATCATTACAACGGGAATTTTTTTAAAGAGAAATAACACCAAGATGATATAACTTTTTTTACTCGTATAAATTATGAAGATTAGATCACAAAAGTGTTTGATTATATGAAAATATAATAAAATTTATTAATTATAAATTAAAATTTCTAATATATAATAAAACAGTAATATTAATTTTTTATTTTTTTAAATAAATATTTTATTCTAAAATAAACCGTATAAAAATGTCATCTTAAAAAAAATTCGTATTATAACTCTCAAATTTGATTATTTTATTTTTTAAAAATAACCAATATTAATATAAATTTTATTTTTTTAATTCTGCTTTAGAAAAATTTATTTTTTATAAAAAAATATTTATTTAGAAATAAAATTAATAAATAGATTTCTTTCTTAATTTATTAAATCTAAAAATGTGTTAAAAAATATTATTAGTAATCAAGGTAATTATTTAATAGGATAGAGATACCAAAAAAATTTTGTGAAAATGATTATGATATTATCACATGTCATTCAAATATACCTTTTTTTAAAGTAGGTAGATAAGTTTAGTCATTATGTCTAGTGATTATAAAGATTCTTTTTTAAAACATATTATACATCATTCCTGAAAATATATTATGGGAAAAATAGACAGTTATTTTTTAATTGTTGCAAAAGACATGAAACATGAGATAATGTTATAAGGTAGTAAAGAACATAGAGCGGTAAGGCATGTTATGTTTGATTTTGAGTCATTTTAAACAATTACAGTAAGATTATTCCATAAGCGGCCCAGGGGGTTAACACCCGGAGCCGATCTCCTCTTGGAGCTTGAAATTTTCAAAATTTTTATATTAAAAAAAACTGCACGTCATTAACAAATTTATTAACAAACCTAATATCAATTAAACTTATGGCTCATTAACATTTTAATTAGTTTAGCCAGACCGTCCAATCTAAACTATTTTAAAAACGCTAAAAGAGTCTTTTGATTCACTTAAGTTAGTTAGTTTATTTTGTTACAATACTTTTGTTTATTGGTATAACAATTATCATCGTATTATAAACTTTTTACATATAGATTATTGATTTTATATTATATGAATCCATTTTTTCCCACTAATCAAGGGCCTAATTTTTTTAAGATTTTTTGGGACCAACCCTGGATAATTCTATTCACTTAAGTGAAAATCTAATTCATACATAATAATACATGCAAAACTTTATAAATTATAAAGCTTATAAACATTAAACCAGACTACAACATAATATGGGTCTATAATATTAAAATTATTAGGTTTAGTAAATCCGTATAATACACGTGTTGAAAATATGAAAGCAACATAATTCAAAAATGTATAAATATTTCGTATGATTAAGTTTCATATTACTATAACAATGAAAAATAAAAAAATTATATTTATAAATTATAAATATTTGAATACTTTTTTAATAATATAATATACGGTTGACCCGTGTAATATAAAAAATCAGTTATTTTAAAATCACATTAACCTAAAATATATAAATACATCAATAACTATTTTTTTTCTTTTAGTTTTTTTTAAATTGAATTTTATATAGCTATAAAAATATATATACTTGAAAACAATACGATTACACAATGAAGTTGATAATATAAAAATTAAATTCAAAACAAAATAAATTATTACTATTAGTTGAGTTTCAAAAAAAAGTTGATTGAAATAATATATTAGCTTCGACGGGAATTTTTTTTAGCTACTAACACGAAAGTGACATGCGATTTTCTAATTACTATTTTCTTATACACTATAAATTTTATTTTTATAGGAATCATGTTATTATTATTATTATTATTATTATATTATTATTATTATTATTATTATTATTATCATTATTATAATAATAATAATAATTATTATTATTATTATTATTATTATTATTATTATTATTATTATTATTATAGTACTTTCACTTTCTTTGTATCTAATTATCTTCATCCTCAAATTTGGGAAAGTCTCCCGCGTCGTCGCACATGCGCGCCATATGTTGGCATAATAGCAAATTTCAAGTTTTAACAACAAATGCCACAATTTTTATTCTTAACGTCACAAAACATAAATTTATTAAAATAAGAGTCTACCAATAAGCTAGATACTTGCAACTACGGCACCGAACAATACACGATAAAATGTTGAAAAGAAGTTGAGAGTACACGAGTTAAGTCATATTAACACCATCACCAGTGGTGAAATCATAAACATCAAAAAACATATTTAGTCGGCGCTCATTTTTCAAAAACCTAAAAAACCTCTTCAATAGTAAAATTTAAAAACACTTAAAAATACTGTCACATTATTATCATCTTTTACATTTATTTTTAATTATCAATCTTATGTGTTAATATAAAATAAAATATTTATATGTCTTTTGTTGGATGTAAATTTTAAATTTTATAATATAAAAAGTTAAACTTTTTAGAGGGAAATTTTAAAATTTTAAAATTTAAAATTTAAATATTTTTCAGAGAAAATTCTAAATATTGAAAACTTGAAATTCAAACATTGCATAATTAAAAGTTACAATAACTAAATAATACATAACTTAAAAGATACAACAATTAAACTACCTAAAATCATACTTTGCCCTAATTTTGTCACATATTTTTTATTTTTTATGGAGTGCGATTTGGTTGGGATTCATGTAGGTTGTATCTTTAAAAAAGATTTCTTGTTCACACAATGCAATCTCTTGTTCACGTAGTGCGATCTCTTGTTCACGAGCTTGAACATCTTTCCGCTTAATATCAACATATTCTCACATTTTGGATTTAATTTCACCAATGGCTGATTCTCTCATTTCTGTTAAATTTTGAAAGCATCCGATGACCTCATTTATTTGTGACGAGTCGGCTTTAGCTTTGCCTTTAGACTTACCTGTAGCAATCGCTTTAGCCATTTTTGTGCCCATTGGACGGGGAAGTTCTTCAACTTTATTCCTAAAATCATCAATTGTTAATTCATTATCATCATTGATGTCAAAGTAGTTATTAGTTTCAGATGAAATAATATCAGCAAATCTTTTACCACTTATACTTTGACTTTGCTCAAGACTTGTTTATTCTTTCCACTTCGGCTTGTCTTTGAGAAGGATCCAAACATGATTGTACATAAATTGTGTACTTTCTGCGGCTTCATACATCTCACGAGCACGTCTAAGCAATTGATCATCAGAACAACCAATTATTTGTTGTTTTCGTAGTTGAATATATATGTCGTTGAATACAGACACCTTTTGTTTTATCATATACCAGTGAGAACGTAGGTTATCCGTTGTTCTCACCATATTGTTACCCTATTTGAAGTATGTATGGACCCTCTGCCAAAAGTCATTGTTCTTTTGAGAGTTCCCGATGATACAATCATTTGAAATATGTAGCCAAGCCTTAGTGAGCACTTCTTCTTCCTCAGATGACCATGATCTTCTTTTTGGTTGCTTTGAGGATGCAACCGCTTTGCTCTTCTTTTTTTTTTGTTGCTCTTCATGTAAGGGGATGGATATTCATCCACACTACCATTACGTGGTGCCAAAACGGATGTTTGTGTGCATATGTTCAGTTACATGAGCACATGTAAGGGCATAAACACTGTTCAGATACATGAGGTTGATATGAAACACTCAACACTTAGAAGAACTAGAAAATAACGAAATAAAAAGTGTGAAGTCCGAAAAGTTACATAAAAAAGAGTGGTATATTATTTAGAATATTGTGATGCATAGAGAAAGTAGAATCTAAAGGCAAAAATAACAAGGAAAACATAAGGTAAAGTGGCATGTGTTAGTTCTGCAGCTGCAGCGTAAAACAACTGTTCAACGGTAGCCTCTATTATGTGTTCTGACAGAGGAGCCACGATGCTATACTGGTCAAATACAAAGGGATTCAACTCTATTATTACTACTTTTCACTTTTCATTCACTCATTTATTACAGAACCCTCCCTTTATGATTCTTAAAGTTTCTACTTTAACCCCCTAGCTTTTTAATCATAGCCGTTATTCTTCCATTAATATGACAAGAGTAAATCTTTATTATATTTTCATGTATTTTATTTTTTCATTAGAATCTTTATTTCTTTTGTTTATTTTTAAACTTTAGTTCTGTGAATAATGATTTTTTAAACATAAAAATTTCCTATTCATCAATTTTTTATGAGTGTGTATGAAATGAAAACAATAATAAAATAAATGCTTATGAGTGGTATGAAAGAGTTGTTTGATAGCATTTGAATCAACATATTAAGGTAGCGTATGGTATACATGAATAAGTGACGGAATTTAATGAATCATTGAGGGTGAATAAATAAAAACATGTTTGGTTGGTGGTGGTAATGGAATGAACCATTACGTTCCATTCTCTCAAATTCATTCCATCCACTCCCCTTTCTTTTTTTTTCATTCCATACCTTCTTCCATCATTAGTCACTAACATCACCCGCCACAACAACCACCACCGACCACCAAGATCACTCGTCACCGGCAACCAGCACCGGCCACCACCGCGGTCGGCCACCACTACCCCGGGAACACTATCGCCGGACACCGCCACCGCCGCCGCCGCCGCCACCGGAAACCACTGAAGGCCACCACCACCGGCCATGTCCGGCGCCGGAAACCACCGCCGGAAACCACCTCCGAAGGCCATCGTTGCCGCCGGGAACCACCACCGCAAGAAATCACCTCCGAAGGCCACCACCGTCATCGCAAGAAACCACCTCTGAAGGCCACCACCGACATCATAAGAAACCACATAAGGCCACTACTGCCTCCGGAAACCACCTCCGGCCACCACCACCGTCGAAAACCACCGCCAGCCACCACCGTCGCCAGAAACCGCCGCCGTCGGCCACCACTGCTGCCGGAAACTGCCGCCAACGAAAACCACCGCCAGCCACCACCACCACTGGAAATCACCGCCAGCCACCACCGACACCGGAAACCACCGCCGGCCTCCACCGCCACCGGAAACTACCGTCGCCCACCACCGCCACCAGAAACCACCGCTGGCCACCACCGCCGCCGG
>BJCM01210710.1:0-16311 GCA_018326385.1 Flaveria bidentis
TGTAAATCAACTTTGATAAATACAAATACAAAAGCATTTATGAGTATTATTATTGCATTGAATGTTCTTCGATTGTTTGTTTCCGCCATTCAATCATTGACTTGATTATCATATTCGATTCACAGTAAGAATATCACTCTTACTCAACCCAGTCAGGTCTCCGGAACTATTATGGCGAGAAATGAGCTTTCCAATCTTGAGTTCCTTTAAAGAAAAACCAAACAGGTCAAACTCAATTGAAACATTATTATCACAGGTAAATTTACGAATAGAAACTAGATTTTTAATGATGGTTGGGGTGAGTAATGTATTGTTGGGGTGGTAGGTTTTATTTTGGAAGGGTGTGGAAAGTTGTACTCGAGCCATGAATTGGTAACTTATTGTCATTGCCAACAAATATATTACTTGTATTAGATGATAATAATGGCGAAGAAAACATATCGGGGTGTGCGACGATATAGTTGGAGGCATCGATGTCCATGTACCATGTGGGATCAGGAGGAGTAAGTTGTGTATCTTGGACTGCTTGGCCAATATCCGTGAAACTAAGTACATCAAATTAAGAGCTCACCAATGCCACAGATCCGTGTGGTTGAACAATGTTGGTTGACGGTTGAGGTGGGTTGTAGGTTTAGGTTGGTGGTCTTAACATCCACAGGGAAGGTGTCTGCCATATGGCAGGTAAGGTAGGGTAAGGGCAGGGAGGTGTATTCTACCAAGCCCATGGAGGAAAGAGGAATAGTAGGATGTGTAACTACCACCCTGATTGCTAAGACCATGACCAGAGTTACCCCCGCGACCATAACCTCGACCTCGGTATGGGGGCAAGAATTAGAAGGATCATAGGGGAGAGTATGGGTCAGAGTGGTATGGGTAGCATTAGTGCATGGATACGACAATTGAGTAGTAGGTTAGGATGGCATGGAGCTTGGAGTAACTATGACTAAGTTGGTGTGGTTTTGTTGGGTTGTGTTTCGATGTTGTTTGAGATTGAGCATGCTACGAGCCTCGTCCCAAGTCGGAGTTGTTTGGTTGATATACGTGGTTGTGGTATTGAACCCTTGGGGGAAACCTCGAACGAGTTGTATCATTAGGCGACCTTCAGGAACCGGGTAACCAATATCTTTGAATTGTTTGGTAATATCTTTTAGCTTTGGCAATGCTCGTCCAATGAGGCGCATCCACGCAAAGTAAGATTAGTACATTCATGCTCTAAGGCACAACTCGAGAGTCTTTATTGTTTAGAAAATACCTTGAATCTTTTTCCAAGCATCCAAGCCTGTTATGTCTATTTCAAGAACTCGGGTAAGGATCTCATCTGACAAGGTACCATATATCCATTGTAGAACAATGGTGTCGATCTCAACCCAAGACCCATACTTGGGTACGTTGGTGATGGTGGTGTGGTGTCGTTGATATGATCAAGAACCTTGTACCCTTGGCGGGAAGTTTGAAAAGTTTTACGTAAGAGGAGTAAGTGACTTTGGTGTCGTCGAGAACTTGAACTTTATTCTGGATGTGTTCTACTGTATACACCAGATGTAGAGGAATTGTTTTGTCTCAGTATTATTAAGGGGTGAGGATTCGGTTTCAGAATCACTCGATAGCATGGTTTTCATTTGTGATATGAATATGTAAGGTTAAAACAGGCAGAAGCTTGGTGAAAGAAGTCGATTGTGCTGTTACGGAATGCGACAGAGAAGGGATGTTGTAGGATCTGATACATGTATATCTCTAATGCTAGTCATGCATATCTCTAACCATTCATGTATAACTCTAATATCATAGACTAATTTGTTTAATTAAAGATTTCTTATTTTTTTGGTGTCCATTGGAATATCTTTGTTAATTACTAACAACTTGCTTTCGTTAGTAATTTTCATTTGCTATTAGTTTATAGTAGTTCTTAGCCCCCACGCTTCGCAACGGAAACCAGTTGTTTTCCTACCCTAAGTGTGGCCCTTCGGAAATAGGAAAAAACAAAGATAACAGCAATCGATAACAAATGGGTTGTTTTCCTACCCTAAGTGTGGCCCTTCGGAAACAGGAAAAAACAAAGATAACAGCAATCGATAACAAATGGGTTCTCGGATAAAAGTTGTTGGATCATAACAGAACTAAATTATGGTTTCTATTTAAAAGATTCGAAAAAAACCCCAAATAGCAAAGAAACCAACCAAATGGGTTGTAAAATGTGTCAACCAAAATCAAAAGGCTGGAAAACCAAAGGGCGTCAGAACTAAACTTAGAGTTTACACTTTAAATAGTAGAGATACCAGCAAGACCAACAAATATGTTCTCCGATTGGGAATATCACTATCGAACAAAAGCATTTACATCTAAAATATTCAAGCTAAAACTCAAAATAACAGATGCTAATGGGGTTTTCAAGTGAATACCTCATCCTCATAATCGAACAACCAGATAAGAAATAATCAAACATAAACCCAACAAAACAGATATAATGGGTCTCGTAGCAAATTTAAAAAATTCTAAGATGAATCTCGATCATCAGCACAAAACTAAAATTAGGGCTTCCAACCCAAACAGTAAAGATAGCAGTGAACAACAATAATGGGTTCTCAAATGATTTTGGATCATCATCAAATAACTAAAATTAGTACTTCCAAGCCAAATAGAAGAGAAAACAACAATGAACAACATAGGGAACAAATTCTCTTAGAGACCAAATCCATATCATCATGGAACAAAGAGATTTGCATCTTAAACATTTAAGACAAAACCCCAAATAATACAGATAATAGCGTATACCCAACAAATCTAATGCAACGGGTTTTCAGGTCAGACCACCCACTACGTCATTGGACAACCACTGCGGCAATGACGACACACGGGAGGGAGGAAACAACGTCCATGCCGGAGCAGCGACTGCCTCCATCGTTCACTATATAAAGAGAACCGGTTTTACATATGTGTACAACGATTTGTATACATAGATTGTGGGTTTTCAGGCCACACCATCATCATAGTCATCGGAGAACAACAACGACGGCGATGATGCACTAGAGGCGAGGAAACAACGGCTAAGCTGGAGCGGCCACCACTTCCATCGCCACCGGCACCATCATACACAGAAAACGATGGGAGGATAGGAAACCATCACACGCCGGAGGGGTGGAGCTTCCACTATTGGTGGCACCACCGATCTGTCTTCTTCAAAAGAACCCACCTCACTTGTGCTTGAACCCACCTCACTTGTGCTTACATAGATATATGTGTGTATATACATGGTAGATAAGGCGGTGGGTGGGAGACAAACAACATGCTTGTGAGTACAACTGTTGAAGCAAAATGTACAACTCTAATGCACAAACAAAATTGATAATAAGTATAATATAAATTGAACTCCAAAACACTTTATAATTTACAAAAAGAACGATCCTAAACACTAGATCAAACCAAGAAACATGCAATTGCAACCTAAGACGACGGATAAGAAAATATTGCACCTCATATCTAGTCATCCTCGTATCATATAAACATGATAATATCAACTAGTACGAGGTATATAAACAAGCATTACTCGTAGTGTGGATCACTGGAGATTTAGCCGACCTTCATGAAAAGAGAAGCCATTGTTGTACATTATGACAGGATCATCGTAATGACTCTGAAGACTGTGATCATTGGAAGGTTGACATGCCTAAAAAGGGTCGAACCATTTGTAGTCATTGGAAGGTGTCATCATTGAACCCGAACTAACAATGCAACATCTAGTTGAGAAACATATGGAGACCACAAATGTAGCATTATACTTTCAACCTAGTTGTCATTTAATACTGTATAGATATATTATTCATATACACTACATTTTATTTTCAAAATTACGTACTATACTTTAAATCAATATGCCAAATGTATGGTCAAGGGGTGTAGCACAAGATTTCCAACACCACAAAAGCAAAACAAAATCTATCCCCAAAAGAAGTTACAATACCATAAATATCAAGGTTCCTTTAAAAGAATCAAACATTCTACTTTAAAGGTAGTCACATAAACAAAATACACTAGACCCGAACCGCTTCAAGAAGAAGTCAACAGTCGCTTCATCCCAGTTTTCTGCTCTGCGGTAAGCCTTGTAGGGAACTTGATGTTAAATTTAATCCTCAAGTTCCCTTTTTTGCTCGGTTCCTTAGGTATGGGCATCCCTTCGCCTTTAACTACTTCTTCATAAGTGGGACTAATTACTGAATTAATGGGAATTGTTAAGCTTCGACCATCAAGTGTTGTGATTTGAGCGGTGTAACCAGTTAAAGCTTCTGCTAGTGATACTTTTTGGGTGACAACGAGGTCGTTGCCATCTCTTTTGAAAACCGCGTGTGGTTTTTCATCAATAATGAAGACAAGATCTGAAGGAATTACACCTCGCTGTTCGTTTCCTTTTTCTGGGAATGTTATTTTTGTACCCTTTTTCCACCCGGGTTTGATCTCTATTGTCAGGATTTCTTCCACTGTGGTTGGTCTCCTATACTCATGAATATGCATTAATTAGTTAAAATGAAAATAATTGTAATGATTAGTTATGAAAATGGAAATAAAGTATTTTTGTAGGTACAACCAACTTGACCCAACCAGTACTAAAAATGACCTACACTACCCAACATGTCCCACCATCCCTCTCACTACCGCTAGTAAGTTGCACTAAATACAAGCTCTAATTTATGCTAGTAGTCTTAAAATGAAAGCTGTGTTTTGTAATAATTTTCCACATTAGACATGCTTCAATCTGCGTGCTAAAGCTAGATGATTCTGTAACTATTGCAGCATTAGGTAAGTGATATAATAATTTTCCACATTAGACATGCTTCAATCTGCGTACTAAAGCTAGATGATTCTGTAACTATTGCAGCATTAGGTAAGTGATTGAATCCTAATTCAAATAAAGACTAAATAAAGTAATACGTGAACATAATTAGTTATACAAAAAATGATGTATATAGCCATGTTCATATGTTTTGGGTTTTGACAGTGAACACCACTAGCTAGATGTAGAGAACAAGCAAAAGCCATATAGATGTATAGTATGCAGATAAAGAAGGAAGTGTGCAATTGCCAACTACATACATAACACTGACAGATGCAAATATGCCACGAGTAATTCACATTTGAATTAACATTATGATAATCTTTTGTTTTCAATTTTTTATCTACAAAATGTTACAAATAAATTTTAGGGTTAGCCCATATATGAAACAAAGAATGTGCCACCTATAGATCTATGTTTGGGAACTTGAAGCGGCCTATCTATCCCCAAGGATAAAGGTAAGGTTTGCTTACATCCCACCCTTCCTAGAACACATCAATAGCTTTGCTATGGATGGGATTTACCGAGAATGGTTATGATAGTTCTATGTTTGAGAAGTATATATTCTGAAACACAAAAGTCAATAAAGTTTTCCACAAGGTTAAAATTACCATTATATTTATTATTAACAGCCTATCAATTCAAACACTACAGTTCTTGTCTAACAGCTAATTTTCATTGGATAAAGTTATAATACCCTTACTTCATACGCTTAACAAATAGCATTATACTTTCTCTTTATTTGTATTTTAGACTGGATATTAAATTTGTTCAAGAATCACATTCTTTATCATGTTATTGTTTTAGGAAATTTTGACCAGAAATTTTTCTGACTGAATTCTGTTAAAAAGTTTCAAATGATTGGATTGAATTTGTAACAGTTTTTGAACTATAAATGCTGTTTATAACCATCTTTTAACTTGCACTTAGTGACCAAATTAGAAAGTTTATTGCTATTTGTTGCAACCCTATACAGAAAAGGAAAAGTAAATGGAATATTCATTAATATAAATTGATTTCAAACTATCATAAGATTGCAACAAAAAGCTTATTAATCAACATGTGTATCACAAAAGCAACAGCCCAAAAACAAAGAATTTTTAATCATCTCATCTCATAGGCAGATAATCAAAAGACTAAAAGAGAATAACAGTTAACTGTCCCAAAGTCAGAAAATTACCTAATATTTCAAGAACACATGCAGTTATAACATTCAATGCACATAGAACTTCAAAATAACAGTGAAAACAAATCAAAGATCATAACCAAAGCTTACCCAGTAGCATCAGTGACATCTCTCGAGATCTTCATCTTCTTTGTTGTCCCCTTATACAGGTCCTCCAAGCTACACGGCAATGTACGCTCAATCGCCGCTGCTTTCCTAGGCGGCATACTAGCGGACCCTTCACCACCGCCGGCCCCTCTAAACTGAGAAAATATATCATCCCCAAACATGCTCCTCGAAAAATGACCACCTGGACCTCCACGCGACCCTCCCATGTCCCCCATCCCTCCAAACGGGCTCGTGAACCCAAAAAACTCAGAGAATATATCGTCTGCATTGCGAGGGTTAAACCTAAACGTTGTCGAGCCACCGTCACTCGACATACCCGAAAACCCACCCGCACCAGGCGGTGGCACCTGCCCCTTCAAGCCCTCCTCACCATACTGATCATATACAGCCCTCTTTTGCGGATCACTCAAAACCTAAATAAACAATTAAAAAAAACATTACCCAAATCAATTCATCAATTTCAATCCTTAATAAACCCTATAAAACCCTAATTCAAGAAATTAGAATCACATGAACAGAATTCGACCACAATATTCACACACCCAATCAGAAACCAACAGATCACACTGAAAAGATAACTGAACAAATTGAAATGAATTAACACAAAGAGACATCGAATTCAAGCGTAAAAAAGGGGCATTGCGATGTACATACGTCGTAGGCTTCAGAAATGGTTTTGAATTTGGCTTCTGCGTCCTTTTTGTTGTTAGGGTTCTTATCAGGGTGCCATTTCATGGCGAGTTTCCGATAGGCTTTCTTCAAGTCATCGTCTTTGGCGTTGCGATCGACCTGAAGAACCTTGTAGTAATCCACACCCATGGCTACTAATCCTACGGTTGATTGTAGGAAGATTGGGGGAATTCTTATGGGGGTTGTATGTATGAGGTTTCAAGAAGCTTCTGTAAACTTAATTGGTGCAGTGAAGGGTGGGTGAGTTAACAAATTTTCGGAATTTGGGCTTTCAGGTTCTCTGGCCCATTGTTTCTGGATGATTTGTTGCTTTGTTTATTGGGAAATACCTAAATGAATACTAATCGTTGAATTGTAAATATTATATTATATTGCTTATTAACTTTAGGTTGTTTTGGAGGCTGTGTTATATGCATTTTTTATTTATTTTCTTTTTTATTTTAAATTTAATATTTTTATTTTTTTATAATTTAACCCCTTACATTTTTTACTTTTAACTTTGGTTGCCTATTATTTACTTCTTTTACAAAATGTTCATATATAGCTCACTCTAAATTTTGAAAGATAATACCTCATAATGTTCATGTGTGGCTTAATGTTACTACGCCTATTTTTTCCTACTTAACAGCCTGGTTGCAACATCCGGATCCTAGATCGACTTAGCTATTATTTTTAAAGTTTTACGTTTAACAAGTTTAGTTCAGTGTTTTAACATCTATTTTTCGTTTGCTTTCGTTTTTATTATTTTTAATGCGACCTTTTTCCTAACATTGGCGGTTGTTAATGATGGTTGACGTTGATGCTATTTGGCATAATTTTACGCCCCGACACAAAGCGGAGGCTCAATACTAGCTATCTATCTATTTATATGTTAATTTATCAATGAAATCAAAGCTGATTTTTAAAATCAAGATCGTTCTTTTTAATTCTAGGATAGATATTAAGAATAACATATATTTAAGTATTCAACATGGTACAACATTCATGCAGGGCCAACCTAACGTTTTTTGGAGCCCCAAGTGAAACAAAAAATTAAGCCTTTTCTAATTAAACGAATATACTAACATTTTGTAGGACACTGATAAAGCTTATACGTTAACTTTCATGACTAATGAACCAAAACTTGTTGTTGTTGCATCACCTTTTTATCCTCATTAAAATACAACTCCTAGATGCACCTCCAAACTACGAGTCGAGAATAAGACCCCATTAACACACCATGAGCTACAACTATTTGAAATGAATAAATGAAATACAAATACTTATCAGCTTCACTAATACAAATCTAATCGATAATTTTGTATAATAATGATTAATGAATTATATAGCAGTTTTCATCTTTAAGCATAGGCGTATGGATATATTTGCTTCTATAATGTTCATATTCTGTGAATATACAATACTTCATGATCCATGTTTTTGCTTTTGAGTTTTCAACTTTTGACATTTTAGGGTGGGTCTTAAATCATTCAGTCCGCTGTCTCTTTCAATCAATATAATTGTTAGCCAAGAGAAGTAACAATTTTCATGAAAGCCAAAAAAAACAAGTTTTTATATTCATATGTCATTCCTTTTAAGCAGCTTAAGTAAAATATATGAATCAAGTAGAAAGTTACAGACTCAAGACCTCAATGTACAGTTACCAAAAGCATGGACCTTTCACCAACTTATGTAAAGTTGGTGTCTAATCAGAGTTGTAGCCGAAAGGGGTCAAGCTTATGGAAAAGGTACATCAGATAAAGCATGTGTTTAAGTCTTCAGAAGAAATTTGTCTTCAAGTGTTGGCTTTGGAAGACTGTCTCTGAAGCTTTGGAAGACTTCATATTTGGCTTCGGAAGATATTGGTCTTGGCTTCAGAAGATTTCACACTTAGAATATTTTCTAAGGCAGAGTGTGAAACTTCCAAAACATTTCACTTTAGTACACTTGTGCATGCATGCAGGAGAGACTTTGGGTGTTTGGGTTGCATCAGCCTTATATTAAACTTTACAAACTCCCCTTAGGCTGATGCTACCAAAACACTTGAAGACTTCGGATATCAAAAATCCTCATCATGATGACCATCCCTTTCTTCATAAGATGATAAGGATCACTCAAACTCTCATAGTGTCTTCTAATGTTAAAGAGACCATTCAGAGGCAGATTGAACATGTCTTGCCATGCGTAGACATCTTCAACACCTTGATCTCTGATGACATGCCATCTTTCTTGATTTGTAGTGTATGTCCAGGACAGGATGGGTCTTCCTAATACTAGAAGAGCCACTTGGATTGGAGTTGACTAGGCTGCCTCTTCATGCACTTCCTCAGGTTGATCTGACTCACCCTGAGGTATGGAGGTAGATGGTTTAGACTTCTTCTTCTTTGAATTTGTTCTAGAAGCCATCCTTTTCTTCCTCTTTGAAGACTTTGACTGAGAAGACTGGTCTGCAGCACCTTATTGATCAGTCTTGTCTTGCTCAGTTGGGTGTTACTCCCTCACATGTTCAGAAGGAGAGGGAGTTTGACCCAGCTGTGGATCAGAAGATGAAGCTTGTTGAGGTTCAATAGGAGGTCCAAGTTGTGTTGTCTCAAAAGGTTCAACTTTAACCTCCACTTCCTAAGGGACCTGCCTTGGTAAGGAGTGTAAGCCAACAAGTTCTCCTCTTTGAATCTTTTGCTTGATCACCCTTATATGCTCATCTATAGTGGATAGAGACATGGGGCCAAGTCTCCTTCCGAAGAATCCATACAACTTCAATAAGCTCATCATCCTCTGCCTATCAGCAGACTTCTTCATACTTTTCTGGATGATGGCTCTTGACTTTGCAACTTCTTTCCTTAATTTTGTCTTTGTTGCCTTATGTTTTTTGAGTATTTCAAGCTCAAGCTGTTTGAGATACTCAAACTCTATATATTCAAAGGACAAGGGAAGAATTGCAGATGCCTGATATAGGCCTGTCGCACTCAAGTAGCTGATCATATTGATCCTATCAGTCTTTTTATCTACTTGAGGTTCTTGTGGAGCCACAACCTCTTGAGCAGAACTTTTTTGAACTGGAGAGAGAGTAGGAACATGCTTGTATAATCTCTTTTGTCTCTTCTCCTCTTTGATTTGGAGAAGTAACTTTGCATCCTTTGCTTCCTTCCTCTCTCCTAACACTTCCTTGTCAGCCAGTTCATTGAGCTCTTCTAAGGGGAGAGATATAATCTCATCAATGTCATAGTTCCGGGTTTGTAGGTAAGTAATCCTCACTACCCTCAATTGATTATCTTGAGTGTTTGGTCTGGGGGTAGCCTTGATTGCAGCTTTCATGAATCCTGTAGACCCAGAGGAACTTACTCCTTTTAGCTTCCTCTTCCTCTCTCTCTCCTCAATCTCCTTAGGAGTTATTTTCCTTTTCCCTTTGTCACTCACAAACCTTTATGACTCAGGGTGGAGAGAGCTTTGGCCTTCATTGCTTGGTGTAGCCTCCAAGCTCTGGCTAGAGAGAGGTTGTGATACACCTTCACCAGTAGGTGTTTCATTGAGGGAATGAATTACTGAAGTAGTTGTAGGTGTGACAGGACTCTCAAGCTCTACTACTGGGCCTTCAGTCAAGGTTTCCCCTTTGAAGCTAATCTTAGGGTCTGCCTCAACATCCAATTGACCAATAGCATTACCTGATTGCCTTTGTCTCCTTCTAAGGTTTGAACTCTTTAGTAATTCTATCTTGTATCCTTTGAGCCAGCCTGTCAACTTATCTAGACTGGCTTGGGTTGACAAGTGGCATGCTGATAAGGTCAAGACCTTCATAGTAGTTCAAGGTCTAAAAGTTAAGACTTCTTGCTGCCCTTGAACTCTTTGAAGAATGAGGGCTCTTCTGTTGACATCATACATCCACCCTATGATGTAGTTGGAAGTTCCTTGAGGTGGAGATGACACTACCTTTGGTATACCTTCCTCAAAAAAATTTTGAATAAAGGAGTCTATAGAGTCCACATCAATGTGAACTTGAGGAAGTTGTTGAGTATGGACAGTTGTAAGTGAAGATGGTGAGTCCTCAATGTCCATGCTCTGTGAAGAACTCCTAGGTTTTGTGTCTGTGGTGACTTTCTCCCCTTTTTTGGTAGCATCACCCACTTGCATAGGTAAGATAGAGGTTAGATCAACCACATTCACAGGTTCTTGGGTTTTTGGTTGAGCTCTTCTTAAAGGTCTCCCAGCTAGTTTTTCCTTAAGATAAGATATCTCAAGTTGCTGATCATTGATCCTGTTTTGCAAGGTAGTCACTTGAGATTCAAGATGACTAACCTTAAAGACTAGATAGGTGCATGTTTGTGACAGTTTTTGCATATTTAGCCTCAGATTCCCCTCTTCTTTATCAGAAGAATCATTTGGGGATGAGAGAATTGGACCAAAGTCTTTTCTCTCACCACCAGCTTGGAGTTCTTGGTTGTTGGTTTTCCTCTAATCAATGACATCTTTAGTTGAAGTGTCAATGGGCTGAGTTGCCATGGTTGAGGTCTGAATGATGTAATCACTTGCTGAAGTGAGAGCCTCTTCCATATGGATCTCCTGAACAAGTTAAGAAAGATCCACTTCAGTGATAGGTGATTGATGTGGGCTAGACATTGGTGATTCAGGAGAACTCATCTCTCTTTGAGTAGGGGAGGAATAGAGAGACTCATGATACTCACTGAAACCTAAGTCCTCATAAATATAGAAGTCAAGGTTGGGAATGGGTTGGTTTAAGTCTAAAGGCTGAGGATGGTAGCTGTCCCCTCAAGGTTGTTCATTTGAGTGTTGAGACTCAGAGTGAAGGCTTAAGGCAGTTGGGCTTGTGAGCTCATCAGGCTGAGCATGAAGAACCTCAACACTGATCTTTGAAGTAATTGGAGTGGTTTTCTCCTCAGGAGAAGTGGGAGCTCAATTATCCACTTCCTCCTATATGGGTAAGTATATAGGGGCCTGCACAGACTCAATAGCTTAAGTAGTGGTTCGTTTGGATTTTCTTTGGTAGGTGTGGGTAATTTGGGGTCTTTTAAGTGGTTGAGAAGTAGAAGGTGTGGGTTCAACACTAGCTTGTGTTGCTAGGTTGTCACCTTGAGCAATGAGCTCTAACATTTTGGGGACAAGGGTTGTTTCTACCCCTAAGAAGCCAACAGTTGGCTTCTTCAAAATTTTAAAGATGTCGGGCTTCATCTGTCCCAATTTAAGAATATTACATGTTTCCCTCAACTGTGAGCCCAATTCACAGTTAAGAATGTATTGAACATATCTAGAAAATATGTAATACTCTAAGGAGTCTAAGTTAGCAAGCAGGTTTGTATAAACAAATTGAGAGTACTTGGACTTGACCCTTAAACCATCCCATGCACTATGAAGGAGAGATCTTCAGAAATCTAGTCCCGACCCCCATGCTTGTTGGATAAGTTATGGATGACCACATTTAGTAAGTACTTCCACTGGGATGAGACCTTCCTTTTCCTGAAGGTCTTTATAGAGAAATCCCCTTCATAGCCTATCTGCTAGAAGGACTGGTTAACAGCTTCTTTTGGAAAGAACAACTTACCTTTCTCATCATCCAACTGTAGATGAGAATTTATGATGGATGGAGTGATAAAGATTGTCCTCCCTTGCATCGAAGTAGATAGTACCTTCTCCCCATCAAGAACGACCTCTTGACAGGTTTTCCAGAAATCAAGCAAATGATCCTCATATAAAACGAGATCAATGGTAAGGGAGGTGAAGTAGTTAGATAGAGCCAAGAATTGGCAAACCTCTAAGAAGTATGGATTTTTCTCAGAGTTTAACAGAGCAACCTGGTTATGTTGCCTATGTAACTGCATGGAGAAATCTAGGTTATTTCTTTGGTTAAGGTTAGCCATTTGAGAAAGCTTAAAGGTGAAGGAAGATGAAGAACAAAGGCGGTTTGGGTGAAATAAATTTGGGAATTAGGTTTGGAGGAAAGATGAAGATGATAGAAAGAGGGAGGAACCGTTAGGTTTATATGTGAAAAGGATTTAAGACAAAGTTAATGAAAGAGGATAAACTTTGAAATCCGGATGTCGGACCCACCTCTGAAAAAGTAGTTTGCTTTTTGATGAAAAGTAGTTTTCTTGGAAGTAAAAAAAAGGCTTCCGAAGCCAAAATAACTTCGGAAGAATTTCCTAAGAGTTTTGAAAATTTTGCTTTGGAAGAGAATTAAGACTTGGACGTTATGTTCAACAGAACAAAGCTTCCAAGAGTTAATTTGCTTCGGAAGGAAATTGTCTTTAAAAACATATAAGTGCCTAAGAGAGATTTTAAACTTTGGAAGACACTTCAGAAATTTCTTCCAAAGGTAATTTGCTTAGGTAGTTATTTGTTTTGAAGGCATAAGTTTCTTCCGAAGATAAAATCATATCTTCTGAAGGATCAAGATTTTTCAAAAATCTAAGGAAAGTCTTCAAAAGGTTTTATCCAAAGAAAACAAGAGCTTATGAAGGTGATAAACTAGACAACTTAGGACACACAGATTTTAAGAAATAATATGAATTTGTTTTAACAAAAAGTTACTCAAAGTTAATCATCCCAATGACTGATATAGGATACTTAAATCTCTATTTATCAAAGGCTTTTGTAAACAAATCAGCATATTGTTCATTTGTGTTAACTTTAACTATTTTAATTAATCCTTTTTCAAAGTTATCTCTAATTAAATGATACATGATATAGATATGTTTTGTTCTTGAGTGCTACATAGGATTCTCTGTGATAGCGATAGCACTATTGTTGTCTATGTGAATGTGATTATCCTTGAAGTTTAATCCATAGTCAAGCATCTTAGGATACCAAAAACAAGTGTTGAGGCACCTTTGAGGTATCTCAGAATTCTCTTGGCAGTAATAAAGTGTGACATCTTTGGGTTGGCTTGATATCTTGCACAAATACATATGGAAAACATGATATCAGACATGTAGCTGTAAGATACATAAGAGACCTAGTCATAGTCTTGTAAAGGTGTTCATCCACATACTCCCCCTCAAGATCAGGCCCAAGGGAGTGGTTTCTTGCTATTGATGTCTTAGCAATCTTACAATCAGTCATGTTGAATCTTTTGAGTATGTCATGAACATACTTTGACTGACTTATAAAGATGCCATCTTCAACTTGCTTCACTTGAATTCCCAGAAAGAAATTGAGTTTAGGTTAATGTCTTTAGTGTTAACCACTTCAAACCCTACATAGATAAAGACTTGTTTCTACTTAGAGTTAAAAGTGGTCTTGATCTCTTAAGCCTTCTTAGCTTTTCTCTTGCTCTTTCTGATCAAGTTATTTCTCATAGACTTGGTCATCACAGGCTTCTTGCTCTCCTTAGAAGGATAGTGAGCCTTCTTAGTGTTGGATTATGTACAGGTTCAATTAATTAACGTTGCCAACCGAGTTATAACCCGTAAGAGTTACACCTTGGGAAAGAACGTTAAAGTCCAGTTAATTAATTAACCGGCTTCTACGAACAAATAACAGGCTTTAATAATTTATAAAAGTTATAAAGTATTTATTTAAAACATTTAAGCGTTAAATGTTTTGTTTCGGGTTTTGGTTGTCTCGTGGGCTAATATTAATCTAATCGGGTCCGGGGCCTACGAGTAGATTAGTATTAATTAAGTAATTA
Source organism: Flaveria bidentis (assembly GCA_018326385.1). NCBI lineage: Eukaryota > Viridiplantae > Streptophyta > Magnoliopsida > Asterales > Asteraceae > Flaveria > Flaveria bidentis. The sequence goes on from BJCM01210710.1 coordinate 14,428, forward strand.
ATTAATTTTAAAACCTAATTAACTATTATATATACATGGACAACAATAATTGAAGGGGCAACCTTTCAATTAAAACAGTCGCAATAATAATTGAAGGAATTGGATTATTTCCTCTGTACGCAAGGAAATTTACAATCAAACCCCGTTGCCATTGCCTCGTTCATCTGCTGAAAAACACAATCTTTGAAATCCCTTTGGGCTTGTGTGATTGTCGTGGAAATCCGATCGTAACGGTGAATCCCGCCTCTTGAAGTCGCGACCACCGTGTTCCCGTTTTGTGTTTGTTTCTAGCAATTGTTCGTTGAACCCTCGGTGTCTCAAACGGTTAACTCTTTATCAAGGTATATTATATCTCATTAGTAGATTAAATATTAATCTGAATTTGCATCGATTGTAACCAGATCCTGTCGGGTTCACTCTAGTATTTTATTATTACTCCGATGCGTTACATACATTGTTAATGGGATCAATAAGTTATCTTAATTGTTTCAAAATAAATAAACCTAACTGAGATACCACTGAACCCAACAGTGGTATCAGAGCCATACTTACAACATGCAAATCAAATCCGGTCTGTTAACCAGTTATAGTTCACAAACTTTAAAATTATTTGAAGTTTCTGATTTATATTATTTTAGGCAACTTATTTATTTTGGTTAAATATTTATTAACTAAAAGTTTGTCCTTATTATTTTGATTGTGTTTTAATATGTAAATATGGTTGGACCCTGTGGTTGAATGGTTATGTTATGATCAAGTTTTATGAGTTTTTGGTTTTATGGTTTTGGCCCATTTGATGGCTCAAAGTTGTAATAGATTAGGGTTTTCTTTTATTTTGTATTTGTTTTGTAAATATTGTAATATTTGAAGACCCGAAGTTAAAACTGGAGACAAGACGAATCAAGGAGTCAGTGGGAGCTCATCAAGACAACTAGATAGACTTAGGTCCATCCTTGTGGTTGTTTTGTGTTTTAACCCGTGACCTGGTTTGATCTTGTTATTTGGCTCTAGCGAGATCAAACAATCATAGTCATTAGTGTAACATCCACCCAATTTCAAATTATAAACCCGAAGTCATTTTGAAACTTTCATAAAATGGTAAAATTCATTATTAAAGTATTTATTTGTTTAGATGATCAAACGCCACAAATGTTCTATATAATCAATATTATGAATTGGGCTAATAAGTCTTCATGTAGTTTATCGTTTAATCAATTTATAATAATGATTATAATTTATAAAATTTATTATTTTATAAAGTCCAAATGTTAAAAATAATTAGAACATCTAATTAATTTACAAGATGTTGTTTAAGAGATTCATTTTGATAAATTGTATAAATAGTATAAAGTATTATAAAATAATCATAAGATTTGTTATTGTAAATACATGTGTCCCTAGTTTCTGAAATTAATGTAATATGTCTTTAGTGTCTTATGTAACAGTTGGGTACTTAATGAAATGTAAATGTTTGGTTGTGTTTATAATATTTAATATTTCATTAATGAGTTGTTTGACACATATTGAATTGATTATATAGGTTTGTGGTTGTTTGAACTAATATAAATAATGTAATGTCAATTAATACATTCAAACTTAGTAATATGAAGTTATCATGCGAATGGCCCATGCTAATGGACCATACGCATGAACAACTTCATGCGAATGACTCAGTCGCACGACTGAACCAGGAGATTGGATCAGTCGTATGATTGTAACATAAGATTGGCTCAGTCGCACAACTGAACACTCAGTCGTGGAAATAGATCAATCGCATGGCTCAATCGCACGACTGAACCATGCTAATGGTTCAGCCGCCCGAATGAGCAACCCTAACCTATAAATACCACCTAATTCGTGAAAAAACATAAGCATTGAATACAC
>BJCM01210712.1:0-21412 GCA_018326385.1 Flaveria bidentis
TTTACTTTGTCTTCGGAAGAACTCTACAACCTTCAGAAGTTCCATGTTAAGCTTCGGAAGCCTTTGCATGCAGCACCAAAATAACTTAAGTGACATAGTTTTGGTTGCATTAGCCTTCTTCTTGATCCAACACACGTGATGAAGTTTGCTGAGTTTTAATTATTTGAATAAGTCTGACTTGCTGAGTCAAGCACGTGGGTCTAGTAATCTATTTTTTTTAGCCGTAGTTTATGTTTTCCGTTTCAAGTTTTTTAGGAAGAAGTTAGTTCCTTTTGTTTTCTTGTAAGCCTATATAAGGCAGTCCTTGAGTATTCAATAAATTATCAGAAAACATTGAGTGTGATATTAGCTATTATACCAACACTCACACCCACATAGCTTTTGTTAGATCGATTACTTATTGACATTTTTAAACCAAATTCATATGCATGCTGAAAAGATGTGACAATCATAAATAATAAACTATCATTAGAAGTAATGAATTATTTGCATAAAAAATGTGATATAACGCTCCTTTTAATATTTAATTTAAGCAAACTAGACTATATGGCTCTAGAAGTTAACATAAAGTAGGCTACGAAAGAAAACTATCCTAAAGTTTTGACCCATATAATTCTTGCATAACTAATTTACTTTGCCTAAATTTTATTAATAAATCTTATGAGATTTTTAATAGTTTTTAAATAAACAATCCAATTTGTATAAAGATGATTATGTGATCACCAGATTGATGCCAATACAAAGAGGTCATATTTTCTAGTTACAAGATTTTGTCTTTTCATAAGATTTTAAAACTTCAATCGAGTAGAAACATGACATGCCAATCAAACAAATTACGTGATTTCTACTTAAAGCCTCCACGCCTCTACGCTAAGCATTGAAAACACATATAATTGAAAATCACATAATTTATGCTATATGACATGTCCTCTTTTTATTAGGTAGGAGCTTGAAACGACTAAAACAAAAAGACATTATATAAGTTCCTAATTATTTCACAAGAGAAAAGATTGTTTGATCAAATCACATGTTATGTTTTTCCTACCCTTTTCTTGTTGACCCGTGATTTAACTACATATTTTCAGATTAAACATTTCATATAACATATTACGTGAAAACAAGTGACGATACATATAACATATAAACGAGTTAACATTAAAACTCGATCTACTAATCTTGTGTCGGTTAAAATAGCTTGCATAGTTTGTTTTTTAAAAACTTTCTCAATCAATATCAATCATCAAATCCTTCTTAGCATAACATTGTAATTAAACTTAGTTAACATCCTCGTTGATTAGCATATATACCATAAGAACCAATTCTGTCAACTTCATAGCATAAGGCCGTTAAATGTAAAAATATAAAATAACCCCAAATTTCTCCATATAATCAGGTGGTCAAACGGTCAGTTAACTCCTGCTGACCGATTCCCCCACGTTCATGTTCATAATTAACCACCCCTACCCCCCACCCCACAATCTTTATATAAGCTAATTAAGGTCTACTGTTGTTCCACAGCAGCTCTTTCATCGTCAATGGCGACTCCAATCTTCCACTCCAACTGGCCCACACTCCACCACCAACGCCACCACAACGCCGCCCTCCCTCCGCCGCCGGAGCTCGACAACTTCACCTTCTCCCCCGACACATCTATCAACAACAACCACTTGTTGTTCAACTCTTCAACCTTCAACAATGGCTTCCACAATAATAACAATAATAATAATCTCCAGTTTCATGACACCATCAATTATCCTACTTTGTCCTCCACCTATAATCCGATCACCACCCATCAACAATTGTCACCGCCGCCGGTGCCGGACCTTACTCAATCATTCAGCTTCGCCCATGATTATTATTCGGTTTCGGATCCGATTGTTCCTGATGCATTTGATGTTGGAGAGTTCTTTCTCATGAATCCGGTGGAGCCAATGCAGTTATGTGATCAGGTAAACCGTTACATGAAATTCAAGGGTTTGGGTTTACTATAATTATATTAGGTCGGGTAAATTTTGAGTCGACCCGAGAACCCATATAGCTAAACAGGTTATTTTCATGATGGACAGGTTCACGAGTTGACCCGTTCAACTTGTTTATTTCTCGTATTCTTTTTTTAAAGTTTATTTTATGCTATAAGTTAAATCAGGTGCGTGTTTTAGGTATCAAGAAAACATAATTCTTTTATGTTAATTTGTATTTGTTGTTAGAAAATAGTAATTTTAATGAAAAAATACGTGAACATTATAAATCCGATAAAAAAAATATATTTTCAGGTTAAATGAATTATGTTCGTGTTAACCCATGAAGTAATGGGTTATGTTTGAGTTTATATGTCAAACATAAAAAGATTCGAATTCAAGTTCATGTCAAATTAAACTTGAACCTTTAACACGACCCAATTTAACACCTTGAAAACACAATTAGAAATTGATTTTCTTTATTGGTTTTGTTAATAATTATGCATCCCGAAAACACACTTAGATATTGATTTTCTTTATTGTTTTCTTATAATAATTATGCATTGTGATTTATGATCTTGTTTTATGAATGCAGCCTGAATGTTATTCATATCCTTCATATCCGGTGGGTCCTGATGTATGCCCAATGGAGCAGGTGCAGCAGGAGCTGCCGCCATTGCCGGAAATCTACAACGGCGGTGGTGGTTCTGCTGCTGTAATGCCACTGGCGTACGACGGTGGGGCAGGGTTCAATGTTGTTCAGGGTGATGAGGAGAGGAGTGTGCAGATGAAGGAGAATGGTGGTGGAGGGGAGATGAGGTTATCGGCGCAGAGTATGGCGGCGAGGGTGAGGCGGAGGAAGATCAGCGAGAAGACGTTAGAGCTCGGAAAACTGGTCCCCGGCGGTCATCGGATGACGACCGCCGAGATGTTTCAGGCAGCTTTCAAGTACATCAAGTTCTTGCAAGCTCAAGTTGGTGTTTTGCAACTAATGCCCTCATCTCAGGTAACTCACTAACTACTTAATTTTAGTTTCTTTGTTTAAAATAAATCAATTGAACTGTCTAAACTCTTATTGGTTTGACCGGTCTGACATTCAATCAGTTTAGTTCGCGTTTTGGTTTTTACGTGTAGACGGTTCAATGTTAAATTGAACCGTATGAACTTGAAACTAGCTAACAATATAAACTTTAACTAACATGTCACATTTCTTATTTATTTATCTCATATCTTTAAAATACGTAATTGTATTAAAATAACGTAATCATGACCATTTTTACATATTATAGTCATGAACATTTGTCATTTCAAAGTCTTTAAAATTGATTAAAACTAGTTGATTAATCTAATTTGACATTTTTCTTTTACTGTTTCCCAAAATTGTGATTAGTAGTGGCTTATGATTTTCGTTAAAACCAAATGAATGGACTGTGAAAAGGGAATACCCTAGTTTTGATCCATGATTTGATTAAAATGAGTCGAACAAAAGTTTGGGGTCAAAATTGTTACTCTTTGAAACAATAAGGGTAAAAGTGAAATTTACAAAATCTTATACGAAGTTATGTGTACTTGTGCAGGGACTTGGTTTAGAACTCCAATCTTTGCTGACGTCACCATCGGTGCAGGAGAAGTTATATGGTGCGGAGAAGTGCATCGTAACACAGACGTTTAGAGAAACCTTAGCCGGTGATCATCAAGAAACAAAGGATTAAATGAAGTTAACAAATAACAACAGATGGTTATTGGTTCTGTAGAATTAGAACTAACAGTTTTTGTATTCAATAGAATTAGAAATTAGAACAGATCATTAACGTTGTTCTTGTATTTATCACTTCAACGTTTAATAGCATTACTTTGAAGTGTTTTGATTCCCCAAACTTGATTGTTCAGCAAATGATCGTGTCGTCCGGTCCTATTTGGTCCGGTGGTTAGTCTCAGTTATATATCCTTTCAAGTAATTGTTCATGTCTAGGCTACATTTGGTATGGTCTTGTCTTAGTAATGTGTAACATATGCCCAACTGCAATTACATATCTTGGCATTAATCCTCATACAGAGTGTCTTAACAAAAGAAAATTATAAAGATTTGGCTTGTGATATATAACTTCAAAAATAAAATTATAAAGAGTGGCTTGTGCTTTACAAATTCAACTTGGTATATAACTTCAAGTATCACCAAATTTAAATGTTGAACGATAGATAATTACTCGGTAGACAAAAATATATAATGAACATCAATTAGATTCGACATTAGACTACTAAACATATACCAAAGAACATATATTATGAGATTACCCATTGTAAAATCATAGATGATAAGAGGTTCAGGCTAATAAACAGATGATCAAAAGTAGATTCAAGGATCATTAAATAGTCTATCAAAACCAACAAACAATCTATTGCAACAAAACAAGCAAACAAGCTGCTCAATCAACATTCTGAAAGAGATCAAGACAGAAACACTAACATGAGCGCTTAGTAGCTTGAACGCTTGAATACGTATAATTTCATTCAATTGCAACAAACAATCAGCAGACAATCACTTATTCGCTTTAATAATCAACAATATTAAGCATATAACCACCTAGAAATTCAGCAAGCAATCGCACGCATATCAGCATATGTATCAATTGCAGTTAGAGGTGGCAAAATGGGTGGGTTGGATTGGGTTGGTCGTTAGATTAGGATGGATTTAGGTCCGGATGAGTTTGGGTTAGTATAGATCATTTAGAAAAAAAGGTCAGGATGGGTTTGGGTTAAAATGGGTTCGGGTCATGATGGAATCGGGTCAAAATGGATCATTTTTAAAAAAGCCAATATTATTTTACTAGATCTCTACAATCCAACAACACATATAGACAGATGCTTATACGAGCTCAAAAAAATACATATACGACTTCATTTATAAAGGGTGGTACCTTCAATAAAGCGACGATGATGGTGCGATAATAAAGCGGAGGCCCGACTGTAGGTGTGGTGGTGATGAGCGATGAAACTCAACGAAGGTGGAGACTGATGCGGAGCTCGATTGTAGGTGCGGTGATGGTGCGGTGGTGGTGCACGATGAAACTTGACGGAGGTGGGAGGGTGTAGATGCGGTGGACCGGTGGTGGTGGTTCGATGGTGGTATGGTGGTGGTTCTGTGGTGTTGCGGTGGTGGTGCGCGATGAAACTCGACCAATGTGACCAATTTGAGCGAAAGAAATCTTGACTTATTGTGACTTGAAGTTCTAATTTTGAAACTAATCTTGACCTATGTTTATTTTTTTCAAATAAGTTTTAACCCATTTTGACTCTCTTATGTTTTTTATTCAATCCATTCTAACCCATCTCTATTTTTAAAACACCATTATGACCTAAAATTACATTTATGGACTTCTTTTCTCACCTCTAATTGCAGTTGTGGTTTGCATTTCCAGCCGTCGCTATTCGCCGGTGGACGATTTGCATTCTTGATTGTATATTCAAGAATCTATGATTGCATGCCGTTGGACTCTTCGTATTTTTGATTTCCTGTGTGGTAAATTTTAGTAATCGTCACCCTACACAAAAACAAAAAAGAAGCCACGCATTTGGTAATCGAGTTGTCGATTTGGCGTAATTGAGGACTTGATTGTCTAAGAATTTGAGGCCCATCAGTCCAAATCTAGCCCAATAGATGCATATTTTTTCTTAAAAAATTAACCCATTTTTATAGGGTTGAGCTCTTATTTTGAAGGCCCCAAACTCTAAATTGGGCCCTATACTAATGGGGCGGCCGGCCTGACCTGGGTATGAGTTATTAACTTAAAAACCTAAAATTGTGTGTAAAAATGTAAGATAAAACAAAAAAAAAAAGAACTACATAGTTCATCAATTAAGTTTGAATTTTCTAAGAAAATGGAAAATAATATGTCTGACATGTAAAGTTAATTTTGTTTAAACAATAACCAAAGGCATTTAGCATAATGCTATCATATTGTTATGATGTTTACTCTTTCTTTTATATTGTGAGGTTGAGAATATATGGTATAGTTTAAGATTAAAAATAATAAAGTTATCATTGTTATCTCCACTTAATTTATACCGTCCAAATCAGTAACGTAATACTCATATACGGGTTTCATAAAGCGTTTCTTATACTTCATTCACTCATCTGCGCACAGAAATTTGGGGATTAGGGTTTGCATAGTTTGAAATTGAAACGATCGGAGAAGATGGAAGAGATAGTAGAGGGCGTAAACAACATAAACATATCGTCGGACTCTTACCGTAAAAACCGAATTCAAGTATCTAACACCAAAAAACCTCTGTTCTTCTACGTCAATCTTGCCAAGGTATTCTCATCCAAAAAAATCAAATCTTTTCCCCTTTGAGTGGCTAAATTAGACTTATAGGCATGTGTGATCAAATCTCCTGTTTCTGTTTTGTCTTAATTGTGATTTTATCTATAATTTTTGTGTATTTTGTTTCAATCTACAGAGGTATATGCAGCAGCACAATGAAGTTGAGCTTTCAGCTCTTGGAATGGGTATAGTCTTTTCTATCTTCATTAATTACACCTTAATTGGTTTTCCTTTTTGATAATTATATGTTTGTATGGGATGTTGCAAGCAAAATGTCATATTTTGGGCTTCAAATTGTCATGGGTTCATACATTTTTCATATTTTGGGAATCAAAACTTTCAGATTCTTAAGGTAATGGAAGAATATGCAAACAATTTGGAATCTTTAGTTTGCAGATTTGCTTTATGATCCCCTGTTGCGAATGTAGTTAGCATTTGATATGGTTGTGTTTGCTGATATGTAATTGATTTCTGTTGCAGCAATTGCAACTGTTGTCACTGTGGCTGAAATCCTGAAGAACAATGGCTTTGCTGTTGAAAAGAGTGAGTTATGTTTGTTATGGAAATCAGTTACTGAAATGTGTGACTTTAGATTTATATTTGAATACTTTTAATATCTTGGTTTGCAGAAATAATGACATCAACCGTAGAAATGAATGGTGAATCTCGGGGAAGACCAGTCCAGAAGGCCAAGGTAAGTAGCATCGTATAGAAATTTAATGTCTCATTCCATCATATACGTAGGATAAATCATCAGTTGTTTGAGTCGATCGCCTTTTATAGTTTTATTTCATCGCAAGCAGGCCATACGGAACAAATTATCTAAGGGGGTGTTTGGCATTGTGTTTTGAGAGTGGTTTTTGTTTTTTCAAGTCACAAGTAATCAGTTGCACTGTTTTGAACCTTTGGTATATAAGTATATTGAACCTAAATGTGATTCTAGTTATCTGATTAATTTAGAGATTAAGCGATCGGTTTAGGAGTAGCTGCAACTGAACGGACTCTTATCAGATTATTATAATCAGGGTTCATTTTACATGTTCATCCTTATATAATCAAAATTTGCCAAATGCTCAAACAACTGATTGTCTGGTTAAATGACTTCAAACAACGGAAGCTCTTCCAAACACTTATCGTTCTGTCGCTTTCCAAACGCAATGGCAAGCACTCCCTAAAAACGGAACAGGTCTTATGGATTGATAATCATTCAAAGTAAAAAATCAAAGCTTATTAAAAAATATAAGATTATTATTGTAAGAGCATGTTCAACAAATTTAAGTTAAAAACCTTGAGAACTGCATAGGCAATTGTATTTGGTGCTGACCAAGCATAGCGTGCTAGATAAAGAGGTGGTTATAAGGTTACATAATAGCAATAGGTTCATGTTATGTAGTTCTTGCGGTTCCCTACTTAAACTGGTTCTTAATTGAATGACCCTCTATTACTGTAACAATACAGTTATTTGCAGTAATATTTTAACACGGTAGGCTTTTATAAACAAATTTGAGAAACAATTAAAAGGTTGCATGGTCGATTAAACCTGGCAATCCTTAAATCGATCTTAAAAACCACTTGTTTTGACCCAAACTTGTTACCCCATTTGCATGTTTTGGTTATTGATCATTTGCTCAGATCGAAATTGTGCTAGGAAAGACAGAAAACTTTGACGAGTTAATGGCTGCTGCACAAGAAGAGAGGGAATCGGGGTATGCTGAAGAGCAAAGCTGAACACAGGACCTTGTTGTTTATGTTATCATTTGGTCTGTTTGAAATGTTTGATTGCATTGAATAGTTTTGTTTGCATAATTGTTTTAAAATTGATTTTGTTTACAAAACTCCAGTTTTGGTTTAATAAGTTTTAAAAAGTAACGTGTACCATATATTGCTTAAAATGAACCTGTGACTGTATTTATTTCCTCGGATAATTGAATTTGTTAATTGGTATTGTTTTTATAAGGTCTTCTACAATTACAAGACTTGAATAATTGCTTCACGGTCAATCGCTAGTCTGTTTTTGAGTTTTGACGGTTTGTAGCTGCGGACTTCTGCTTTTCTTTCTTTGCGTCTATAGTCTTCGTCCATAGCATTCAGACAAGTAGGGTGCATGGTTTGGCAATGTTCCTTTTTTGTCTTAAGAAAACGTTATAAGTATTACTCGGTAATCAATTGTTTTGTATAGCAAAGAGTTTAACCATTGGTTTTAGAAAAAGTTACCAACATGTTTTTGATCCAATGGTATCTAGGTGTGTATCAGGTGGTGTTTTTTCAGAGGTTAAATTCAAATTCTGCAGTAAGCAAGTCATGTGGATTTATGAGTAATTTAGGAGCCATTAAAAAAAATTATAAAAAGTTGGCATATTTGAGTTGGCTCAAATTATACATGCTAGTATGTCATTGCTATGATGTTAATAACTTAAAATGAGTCAAATGGACGAGCACCACCACCACCGCTGTGTATTATTAGTCGTTGTCATGACTGTCACCACAGTCGTATTCAGTATCACAGCTTCTCCCACCACAAAGATGCCACCACCACCACCCTCAACCCCACTACCGCTCCACCATTGCTACTGCCACCTTGCATGCCACCATGATCCATGGCCACCACACTCTCCCACAATCCCGCCACCATCATCATCTTCTTGGTCACCACTGCTATATCCACCACCTCCATCCACGTCCAGGGCCACTTTCGCCCAAACCACCACCTTCACCTTCCCTCTCGCCTCCACTAGCGTACACATAAATAGAGCGTGCAAGTCCATCTTAGTAACTTTTAAAAAACGAATTATATTTAAATGAACTCATTTATGTAAGAACAAATAGCACAAGTCGACCCATACACAATTTGAAAACACTTATTTTGGGCCGAACCCGTAATTAGACATTTAGACCCATCAGTTTTTCAGGCTTAGTAGTGGTCTTTAATAACTAGTTGTTGTGATGTTTCATTTGATCATAGTTGTAAGTGTATATTTGTACACTTTGGTGTCAATTTTGATTTTACATATAATTATACTATTTAATTTGACAAATATTTAAAATTTATATGCTAAACGAAAATAAAAGATAACGTGGATAAAACTGTAAAATGAAACTAGAAAGTTGAAAGTAATTTAGGATAATAACTTACAGAATATATTTCTTATTATCAGAAAGTAGAAGAAAGTATAATTTAACTAATATGTATATGTATTTATACTTATTAATAAAATAGTATCTTTAATGACACGTGTTATTTTCTTAAAACTCTATTTATTTGAATTTCCGCCTAAAAATATATCTATCATTATTTTAGTCATAGTTCATTTAAATAAAATCAACTATTTTTATAGTTACAAATGGAGTTATTTTAAGATAAGAAATTTTTCTAAAACATCAACTTTTTTTAAAAAATATGAAATATTAAAAATTAGTGTTTTTAAATAATAAAATTTTTATAAACCAAAATAATAAAACTTCAACGTTATAATGAGGTTTTTTTAGAAATAAAAAGTTTTTAAAATGGTTTGTTGTTAAGTAATTTCAATCGTATCCTATATCAAAAAATCATTTTATAATTAATAAATTTTTGTTATTAATTATTTAATATTAATTTATTCAACCCGTGTATGTTATAAGTAGATATGAATTAAAATTATTAATACTAGACAATGATAGCAAATTACAAGTAGAACATTAAATTTTGTATACAATGCAATTTTCGGATGTTTAATTAGGTTCTCATGTCGAATATAATTTGTTATCGATAAAGAAAAACTACTAATATTAGATATAAATGATTTTTAAAAAAATAAACATAAAAGAAAATATATAAAATATTAACAATAATAGCATGACTTACGAACGTTTTTAATCAAAAATAACTTTTAGTGATTGAACCTATATTACACAGGTTTTTAGTATAATAACAATAAATATCATTATCGTAAATTTAATCAGGACACCCTAATATTAATTATTATATTCTCAATCAAAACGCCGTTAAAGATATAGCTATCTGAAGTAGGCTATTGTTTAAGAAGATATCTCATTGTGTCTATATTTAATCGACTTAAATAATGCAAGATGTTTTTATCCTTTAAAAATGATTTTATAACTGGGTGGTTATATTATCATAAAGAATAGTGAATTTTGGTAACAAGACAAGAAAACATCATTCTCACTAAGTGGGTTGTTATATTATTAAAAATATGGTTATGAGATGCTTTAATCAAAGACTGAATAATCAATTGTAATAAATTATATTATAAATTTTATATATTTTAATTGTTTAACTTGTAAAAATTCATTATTTGTCACTTTGGTTGGGAAACCAAAAAGTTAAATGATAATTAGAAGTAATTTAAAAATCCCTCAAAATGCGTGTTTTATAAATGTCATATTTCACTTATGAATATACAGTTTATCTCTCGCATTCCATTTTATCAACTCGAATACTCAAAACAATCATAGGAAGTTAGGGATTACATAGGTACGTTACACAAGTTGTGATAGTTAAAAGGATTTATTTGTTTTTCTTTGTACGTATCCTTATTAAGTATTTCTGATTCAAGTATTTCTGATTCGATACATATATACTAGCCATCCAACTCACATTATGGATCTTTAACTTCATTTTTTTTGTAAGAACAACAAGAATATAAAGAAGGACATAACACTTGTCTTATTCTTTTTGCTTTCAATTTTGAGAGAAGATGAAGAAAGTTTTCGTTCAAGAAATTAGAAAACAAAAGTCACTAAAACTTTTCTTATGTAAATTGTGTTGCTTGATCAAAATTTAGTACGCTTAGAACCAGTGTTGTGAAGACCGGATTGGACCGGCCGGTCCAACCGGTTCGACCGGAAATCGGAGGTGTAACCGAACCGGTTCACATCAACTCGTTTTGAATGGGTTCGACTGGCCGGTTCGTCTCAAATCTAGCACATCATAATTCATTTAAAACACATGTAAATTAATGGTTTATATATACACTATTCATTAAAAAATAATTTAATAAGAAATCCATAATAACTAATCAGAAAATCATTCATGAAGACTAATTCAAAAAACTATAAAAAACGTGTACATGAAATTTTGTTTCAATACATAAATGAACACAAATAAACAAACAAACATATATGAGCAAGCATAATCAATCGTTCACGAAAGCGCAAAATATATGTGCATGTCCATTACTTTAACGAAACGAGTAAATTTTGTGTTTGTGTTTGTTCATTTAGTTAAATGAACAAAATTAAGCAAGTTTCCCATTGAACAGTTCATGACGTTTGATTCATTTACAGGTTTACTCATTCAATCTCTGAATTGGTTGTTTGTTTATACTCTTGTTAAATTTTCTCAAGGGTGGTGCTATACATACCCCCTTTAAACTATTTTTATTTGTTATACTTTTCCTTCTAACTTTTTAAAATAGTTATCTTTTTATTTATATTTTTTTATTTACCATATCGCCCCTCAATATGTTAAAACTAAATAATTTAAGTTTTATTTATTTATTATTTCTTTTATTCTTTATTATTATTTTTATTATTATTTTAATTGTAGTGATATGAATGTTCAAAAGAGCCAAACGCAGATAATAATTGAAAATTGAACCGTATGTGTGATCGAGAAAACCGAATCAAATAGAGAATTTGGTTTTTGGTTCAGTTATTCATATAAACCGAATAATAAACGGGTTTAATAGGTTAAGTCGGATAATTGAACCGAATAAATGGGTTTTAAACGGTTTAGTTGGTTGAATTCGGTTTATTTATGACTATTTCTAATTCTAAAAGATTTTATTTAACTTTTTTATTAAAAGTTTTTTCTACTTCAGAAATATTTATATTTAATTTTATGATTACTTTTTATTATTTATAAATATGTTTTTATATATCGTTATATAAAAAGTGAAAAAAAAATTGGGAAAATACTTTTTTCTAAAATTAGAAAATTTTAAAGTAAAATATGATAAGTTTTAAATTGATTTTTAAGATGGTGAATATCAGGGGAGTATGTATAAGTATAAACTTACCTTTTTCTCCGTTGAGTATTATAATTAGACATGGCCAAAAAAACTGGTTTGGCTGGAAAACCTGAAACCGGTTTGAGGCCCAAACCGGTTTGGCGTAAACCGGTTCGAACCCGACCCAACCCACCGGTTCCTCCCCGGGTTTTTATTTTCGAAATTAAAACCGGATTTTGAACCGAACCGGTTTCAACCCGATTTTCAAACTGGTTCCAACCCGGTTCCAAACTGGTTTTCAACCCGGTTCTAAACCCTGTTTTCAAACCGGTTCTTGTTGGGTAACGGCTATATAACCGTTTGTACCATTTTTGTCGGTTTCTTTTGATGTTTTTTTACCATTATACCCTCATTAGGTTAGTATATATATGTATTTAATGTTTTGGTTGAATCACAACAACTTATAATACTCTCTACTCTAAAAAATCTTAAAAACGTTCTCACAAATACTTTCGTTTTAAACGCTCTCATCAAAAATCACACAAATGGCTTCATCAAATGCTCAATCATCCGTTGGTTGTGAAGTGTCTTCAAGCAACGTGGTGGTAGCAATCCTTTCTACGAATAGGAACCCCGAAGTATGGTGCAATTGCGATTTATGTCAAATGGCTAGCGGTCCAAACAAGGCTCGTTGCAAGTTTTGTCATAAGTTTTTCAAAAAAGATGCAAACACAACGTTGAAAAACCATATTTCAAATAAATATTGTAAAGCGCTGAAATGTGAACCTTCTCAAGGCAAGCTTCGGTGACAAACGAGGTAAATATTTGGGCTTATAACGTTGATGCGGTTTGGGAGCAAATGGCACATTTTGTAATTCAAGAAAGCTTGTCATTCAAACATTTCGACAACAAACGTTTGACTCGACTCGTTCAACGAACTCTCCAACCACGTTACACCAGTGTAAGTCGTGCTACTCTTAAAATAGATTGTTTAAAAATGTGGAAAAAAGCTAAAAATGAATTAATATCTTATTTTGAAAATTTACAAACCGGTGTTAACTTAACTAGTGATATTTGGTCGACACCTCACGGTTCACCTGACTCGTACATTTGTGTCACCACCCATTGGGTTGAACCCGATTCGTGGCAAATGATGAAATGTATGATTATGTTTGAATTGTTTGATTATCCTCACACCGGCCAAAACATTTTTTATCTTATTGATAAAGTTATTCAAACGTATAAATTAGAAAACAAAATATTTTCTATATCTTTTGATAACGCGTCAAATAATACTTTTGCGATAGATCATTTGAAATTAAAATATAAAGCAATGTGTGAGGGTGTGTTATTTCATAGTCGATGTGTTGCTCACATTATAAACTTAGTCGTTCAAAACGGTTTAAAAACAATTGAAACAGTGAAAGATAGTTTTAAAAGAATGTTACGTGACATTTTTAGCAATAACCAAAGATATACTAAATATCACAAGTTTTGTAAATACGTAAATACCAAATGTTTAGGCCCGAATGGGGACGTACCAATACGATGGAATTCCACTTGTAACATTTTTGAAAAAATGTATGATGTTTATTTATTAAAATACGAGGAAACATCACAAATTCATGAGGCTTTAAGGCATGCGACATATGCTGAAAGTTTAAATGATCCAATGTTTGATTTATATAATACTTTAAGGGATGAATGTAATAAACGCCAATGTGGTAACGCTCCGAGTAGTGAACTCGGGAGGTATGGTCTTACAAACTTTTTATCCATCATGACTCCACTAGATTTTAAAATTTTTGACTTGTTAGCTTAGTGGAAAGGCAATAAAGATTAATTTCACATCCTATCCACCATGGCCCGAGATTTATTAACCGTCCAAGCTTCTACGATAGTTTCGAAATCTGTTTTTTCTGTTAGTGGCAAGGTTACATCAATAAGACGAATTCGACTCACTCCACAAGCGGTTGAAATGTCAATTTGCTTGAAAGATTATTTGGATGCCGCGAAAAGAGTACAAGACAAACGCTCACTTGAAGGAGAACTGGAATACGAAGTAGAATTATACGACGACGAGGTAGAGAGCGGATTGACACTAGGAATAACCGATGATGAAGCGGCATATGATGACTACCTTCGTAACAGTTCTGGTTTTGGTGGCGAAAAATAAACGTACAAGTATAATACGGACGAACGAAGAAACGACTATGCTAAATGTTTAGTTTTAAAAAGTATTATTTACCTTTGTATGTTGTTTAAATTTTATAATTGTTTTATATACTTTAGTTGTATTTAAAATTGTATATATATGTTTATAAATGTTTTAAATTGTATAATTGTTTTACTTGTATAAATGTTTTAAATTGTTAAAAAATTTAAATTGTGTAATTGTTTTACTTGTTTTAAATTGTATAAATTGTTTATGTTTTATATGTTTTAATAAAAAGTTTAAAATTTCCTTTGAATATAAAAAAATCCAAATTTCTAAAAAAAAACCGGTTTGGGCCGAACCGGTTTCCAAACCAACCCAAACCAGTTTGATAGGGTTGAGAATTTTGAATCTGAAACCGGTTTCAATCCGAACAGGTTTGGGGCCAAACCGGTTTAACCTACTTTGATCAAACCGGTTTCAGTTTAAAACCCAAACCGATTTGAGTCCGAAACCCAGTTAGTACACCTGTGATTATAATCCTCTAAAAGAAAATTAGTACAGCCCCACAACTTTCAGAAAAACATTATTATATTATATAATGAATAAAGTAAAATCACAACCAAACATAAAACTCTTTCTACTTCATCCCCACCGCTCTCAAGCATGAGCACCGCTTGGAATAGTGTACTTTTTAATAAAAAAAAAAGATGTATGTTTAAAACTTTAAATTTATAAAGTAGATGTGTGATGAATTTAAAGATAAAACTATTAGAATATATATTATATGGGTTTTATTAGAATAAGTTTACGAGCCAATTATATTTTTATATATATTATAATCTAACTATTTAATAATATTATTTATTTATTTTTTATCATTTTACGAGAACAAATATAAAGTAAAAAATGTGTGTTTATCGAAAAAAAAAAAGAAAACATATTCCGACCTTGAATTAATGATTTGACAACTAAATTACAATTTTCTGCTGTGTTTAGCTGCTGAGTAATTTAACAGGAACTAGATTTTTTCATAATAAATATGTCGGTAGAGAATGAAGTCGATCGTATGACAACAACCGATATATATACATATACAAGAAGCTATATATGATTCCACCGTTGAAAACACCTCATGTCATTATATAAACAAGGAATTAACGGACAATTTGCTAAAGATGTGTAAGGATATTGTCCACATATTTTGTTAGTTGGAAATATATTGAAACAAAAGGAAACCAACTAAAATCATGACTCATAGCAAAAGTCTAAATATGCACGTGAAACCTGATGAAAAAATACATATATATACAACTTATCCTCCTGTAAATGTCGGTAGCTAGTGTAAGGCCACACGAAATTAATGGTATCCGAAGAGCACGTTTTAATCGTGATCTTGCAACTGCTAACGATCGTCTACAGAAATATTATTTTGTAGATGAGCCCAACTACTTAACAGAAAGACGATTTGGTAAAAGAGGTTTCTTGGTTTTGATAGCTGGTTGCGCCCGTCTTTTAATGTTAGAGACGTACGCTATAAGCGCGAATATTATCTTGGTGATGGTATATATCACAAATATTATATATACAATTATAAAATCTCTCACGTGTCCCGCAGGTCCATTGTGTGCATTGTGTAACGCCAATTATAAAGCACGGAGAAAGGACATCGAGCGAGCGTTTGGAAGGTTGAAGAACAAATGACATACTCTGGCCAATCCGGAGTGATTTTGGTCATAAACAAAAATAAGGAACATGATATACGCTTGTGTTATTTTTCATAATATGATTTTTGAGGACGACGAACTAGCAATTTGTCATTGTTTAAGTGGACGAGGTGAAAAGCAAGTAGTTAGAGGTTAATCTAGATTAAGTGTTTACGCGTTAAAAAAATTATATTTTATTAGTATGTTTATTTTGGTAGGAAATTGAGTCAAATAATGATAGATTGAACTATTTTAGTTGTTAGTATTTGAGTTGATTGAGTTTTCTAGTTAGACTTGTGTTAGAAGTCTTGATGATTAGGTCATTGTATCTAATATAAATAAATATGTTAGGTATTATATTTTATGTGGTTTTATTAACAAATAGAAAAAAAAGATTCGTGGGGAGCTTTCCGACAAAAATATTGGTGTTGGTTCATGTATAGTCTAGCGGTCCAGGCCCACATTTAGTATCAAAGCTTGGTGAAACCCGAACAAAGAATGAAGACCGAAAGCTAAGACGAGTGAAGATGATTAGTGAAGAAAAAAAGATGAGGAATAGCTCTATGTGAGTGATCAAAAAGAAGACGAACGGTTTTGTGTGAGCGATTAAGAAGAAGAGATTTGTTTTTTGTGATCAATGAAGAGGAAGAAAGGATAGTGATCTATGTGAGATGATCAAAAGAAGAAACAACCGAATCGAATCTGTGCGTGCAAGCAGAAGAACATCATGTTATGTGCTGGACGACTAATCAGACACAAGACTTAAGTGTTTAAAGCAAAACAAGTGAAGACATCGTCATGTTTTGGGACAAAACATATGACTAATGAAAGCAAAGAAGCAACAAAAAGCAACAATAGACTTTATGGTTTGAGATCATACAAATTAAAAAAGTGTTTACAATTTTGCGTATAATGGAAACAATAGTTCTCTACGTTCATTTGGGGGCTAGACCTACTACTAGCTCTGGTTTCTTTTAAACTTTAAATGCCATGTGTTTTTCTTTCCTTTTGTGCTCTTATGATGGTTTGTTTCCGCTGCCATATGTGTTGCTAGTCTGTGACGTCCCACCCTACTTGGGCCCGGGGTGTAACAAGCTCTTTAAGAATTTTGAAGAGGCCAACTGAAAGGTTTTTTTTGTTTTGAGTTCGATAGAAAAACAAAGAAACAAGACTTTGAGAGATGGAAAGAGATATGCAAATCATAATTGCGATTATCTTAACATGATCGAAACTATTGAGCTCGAGAAGAAAGAAGAAGCAATGTTGAAGGTACAAATCAAGATTAAGGGAGACTTGATTAACTATTAACGTGCTAAAGAAATTATATTTTATTAGTATCTCTATCTTGGTAGGAGATTGAGTCATATAAAGATATGTTAAATTATTTTAGTAGTTAGTATTTGAGTTGATTAAGTTTTCTAGTTTGAGTAGGTTTAAAAGTTTTGATAATTGAGTTATCATATTTAGTATAGATAGGTGTGCTATCAATAAGTTTTAGTCCAACTAATTAAATTAAAGTACTCGTAACATGTAAATATTAAGAGATCATGAGTTTAAGTTTCATTCTAATCAAAATGGGCTTCTTACTGAAGGGATTGCGGATGTGGTCCTGGTTGGGAAACAAATAGGTGGGCCTGAAGCATTATCGCACATTTTTTGTTAAAAAGGATGTGTTAGGTTATTGTATTTTATGTGGTTTGAACAATGTAATAAAGAACAGAGTCGTGGAGAGTTTCCTACAAAAATACCGTTGTTTGTTCGTGTGTTTGTCATCGATTCAAGCCAACGGATAGTACCTCGGATAACATGGGTACGCCGTCTCGTGTGTCTCGAATCGAACCGGCAGGCAGGATGATATGGGCACATGCCTTGTCATCATAACTATTGAAGCAATCTTATGTAAGTATATCTATATTAATAATTATTAAATCATTTATTTATTAACATACATGTTCACGGTTTATTAGTCGGATATGGGTACATGCCTTGTCACCATAATTATTGAATCAACCTTTAAATCACAATAAATTATTGGTTGGCATTGGGACCATCCACGGTTTGTCGCATACTTCATCCATTACCTTCTCGTTTCTTATTTTTATGATTTTTTATAGCTAATTCATATATTCTCTACTAATATTCGTAATTTAAGTTGTTAAACTGAGGTACCTAAGACATGTAAAAATATAAAAATATCTTAGGTTTAAATTTCACTATGAGCAAAAGTATTTATAGTTGAGGCAGATTTTTTTTTAATTTTTGGGTTTCCTCCTGAGATTGTTGGATGCGGTCCGGCTTGAAATCAGATTAATGAGCCCGATTAAAATAGCACTTATCATTTGAAACAATGTGTACATTTGTCATTTAAAACAAAACAAAACCAAATAACTCATATATGTTCTAATATTGCCTAATTACACTTTACGTGCATCATAAAATTTAAAATCTCAATCACTTAAAAGCGGACAAGTTTTCATCCACGCATTATGTTACAACTAGGTCGTAGACCATTTGATTTTTCGATCGTTGTAGTAAAATATTACTAATTATCAACTTATTTGTGTATTAAGGTGTTGTACTTTAACTTTAGTGGGTTGTATCCACTTTTAAGGTTTTTATATATTACTTTTAACCACAATACTTTTACATTTTTTACAATTTAATCCTTACAAATTTTCACTTTCAACTTTAATCCTCTGTACTTTTTATCTTTTACAAACTTATCGTTTTGCCTTTCGGTTTAAATGTTACGAGTTAAAACGCTGCAATGTGCGCATGTGGTTTAATGTTTTTACGTTTATTTTTTTTCCGTTTAACATCCCCGTCACAATGTGCAGGCCGTAGATCGACTTAGTTATTGTTTATAATGTTTTACGTTACACATGTATCGTTCAATACTTTTATGTCTACTTTTCGTTTTGGTTTTATTTCTTTCGTGTCTATTTATCTTTTTATACGAGTTTTTCATGTGTTGATGACATTGATGCTACTCGGCATGGTTTTACGCTCATGTCGTAACGCAATGGCTTAATGTTAGTTTTTTCACTAAGATGTTGTTTGTTTTTTCTGCAGGAAAACGTCAGCAGTCTGCGAAGCACATCTGCAGACATCTGCATTAGAAGAGGTGTGTGACATTCGTCATTTTCGACTAGCTTTGTATTTGTTATTTTGTATTGTGAACCCGACTCGTTTTGGTTTTGGATATTTGAATATTAATAAAATGATGGATTTTATGTTGTAATCATGTTTCATACTTGTTGTGGCGTGACCCACAGTTCGTTTCAGCAAAATCAGTTTTTTTAACGTTTCGGTTCGTTTAAGCTCGTTTAAGGTCCGGACTCGTATTTTAACCATCCAAACTAACCAAGACCTAACCATCCAAACTAACCATCCAAATTAATTTTAAATAAAAGAATCAAAGTGCACCCTTTTACCCACCGGACAAACGCATTACCCATTTCCTCAAACCCTAATCTTTCCCTATAAATACCACTGATTTCTCAACCATTTCAACTGCACATTTTCAGTTTCTTCTCCCAAAAGTTTTGATCTTGTAAGTTGTTCTAGCTAGTTTTGCTTAAGTTTGACTCTAAAAAGTCAACGGAACC
This sequence comes from Flaveria bidentis, assembly GCA_018326385.1. NCBI lineage: Eukaryota > Viridiplantae > Streptophyta > Magnoliopsida > Asterales > Asteraceae > Flaveria > Flaveria bidentis. Next base: position 19,704 of record BJCM01210712.1, read on the forward strand.
GAATCGTGAATTTCAAATCATTTCGGGTATGTGTTTTTGGATATTTACAGTTTTTCTAAGTTATTTTATTTTACAAAACCATTTTCATATTTATTTAAGGCTTGTGGGCATTCAAACTCATATTTATGTATTTTAGACCAGTTTGGATCGTTTTCGGGAAGCTTACTCGCTTAACTTTATTGTTTGAGTTTAGATCAGGAAATTTTACCTTATTTTTAGTTCAATTGTTTTGGACATATGGTAACATCCTCGGGTTCATACCGAGTCAAATACCGAACCAAACCGAACGCTCGTTTAAGCACTTTAAATAACTTTTAAGCGGCCATGTTACATCAAACACTTTAGATCTGAGTTTTTCTTGATATTTTAGTTATTATATGGTTGATATGGAGGTGTAGAACGAATTTTGGTTTGAACCCAAGTTTCGGGTAAAAATCGAGTAAAATCGAACACCCGTTTTAACGAGTTAGTCAATGTTCAAACCACCAAAAGTGCAACCTATCTTTTTAGTTATGTTTTACATTATATTACTCATATTACTTAAGATTTTGGAAGTGTTAGAACAAATATTAGCTCAAACCAAGTTTCGGGTAAAAATAAACTCGAGTAAAAGTCGAACTTATCGTCTTAACGAGCTAGTCACCGTTCAAGACGCCAAAAAAATCTTTCCTAACTTTTTTTTAACTTATGTTTCACTTTATATTATTTATATTAATAAGAATATGGTATGACGGAACCAAACTTGGTTTTATACTAAGATCGGGTTTAAGCGAATTTTTTTATTAATTAAAGTCTCAAACTCGGGTTTAAGAGAGTGTAAGTCGGATCTTGATGCTTACATTAACGGGATCGTGCACAGTAGCACTAAAACAACTCCCATATGTAAAACTTACCAATGGTTGAGTAAAACTAAACATCAAGGACCCGTTTTCTTGTAAAACTCGTTTTATACTTACGTTATTTAAACACACTTTGTAAAATATAACTAAAACTCTTGAAACCCCAAACCTTATTTTTTATGAACTTTTATACCATTTATATTTCATCTTCAAGACTCAATACTTACTCAAGATCTTTCAATCTAGGACACGCACGTTAAACCGTCGGACTCGCTTACTTGAGGATTTTATTCTAAGTTTATTTATCAACGCCATTTTTTTCCAAGTGAGTAATTCATCCCTGTTTTCTCATCTATACTTTGGGGGTAGCAAGCATACTTACTCAACCAAAAAATAATTTAACATCTAGATCCTCAACCCACAACCTCTAGGTTATGTGTTGCTTAGAATAATTGTCCAATTGTATGTTATATACCTCATATGATTAATTGCTACATCTTTATTGTTTTTGATCGGTTAGCCTCATCCTCATCCTCAATAAGTATGATCATACGCTCCTCCTTGTAATATGGTAGTTTTATCAATTAGAAATGAGCTTCATTTATTTATGATTTATATACCTCAATTGTCGCTTTTATTTACGATTTCACATATTTGAGTTGTGGATTTTTGCCGTATATTATATCTATAAAGTCATGGAATTGCTCACCAACATACATGTTGACAAAACATATTTTATGCAATGCTACAGGTTTGATTGTCGGTTGATTGAAGATTTAAAGACGTTACTTTATTTTGGACCGTTAGGTTATTAGTTAAGAACTATTTATTTTCTTGTATTTGTAAGAACATGTTATGAAATGAATGAGT